>JAMKPZ010000572.1:0-54895 GCA_024699675.1 Amphibolis antarctica | reverse complement strand
GGCATGGCTTCTTGTAAAGCCATTGGCACACCATATGACAGAAATTTGAAGTTATCCTCAGCTATGTGTCCTGAATCTGAAGCAGATAAATTAGATATACAGAAAGTTCCTTACTCTCAGGCAATTGGTAGCTTAATGTATGCAATGGTTTGTACCAGGCTTGATTTAGCATATCCTTTAAGTGTTGTTAGCAGGTTCATGTCCAATCCGGGCAAGGAACATTGGAAAGCTGTGAAAAGGATATTCAGGTACTTGAAAGGAACTTCTGACATTAGTTTATTATATACTGCAGATCAGAATTGTACTTTGGCAGGTTATGCAGATTCTGACTTTGCAGGGGATGTTGATAAGAGAAGGTCTTTGTCAGGCTATGTTTTCACATTTGCAGGTTCCATAGTGAGTTGGAAATCAACTCTTCAACCTACTGTAGCGCTGTCTACTACTGAGGCTGAATATGTGGCTTTGATAGAAGCTGCTAAGGAGGGAATTTGGATGAAAGGATTGTTAGGAGATTTGTGTTGGCACACAGATAAAGCAGACATCTACTGTGATAGTCTCAGTGCTATTTGTTTCTCTAAGGACAATGTCTTTCATGATAGAACAAAACATATTAATGTGAAGTATCACTTCCTCAGGAATGAAGACAGGATAAAGATCAAGAAGATCAACACCCGAGACAACCCAGCTGATATGTTTACCAAAGGGGTTGTGGAGAATAAGTTCAAGCATTGCTTGGACTTACTCAACATCTACAGTTATTGCTAACCCTTATGGGTCATGATGGCTTTCATTTGTTATAGGTGGAGCTTGACGGAAGTCAAGGTGGAGATTTGAAAAGAATGTGACTTTCATCTTGTTTGTATTTTTGATTATGATTTGTAACTTGATGTACTCAAGGGCATTGTTGGAATTTGGGGCTTGAGTATAAAAGCCCAAATTCGCCCAAATTGAGATTAGAAGAAGAAGCTTTCTTCCTTTGCTTCTTCTCCCTTTGTAACCTATCCACCTCATAGTGAAAACCACCAAGAGAACCATCCGTGGAGTACCCAAAGTGAAGGGGAACCACGTAAATCCTTTCATGTTTGAATGCTCAAGATCACCTCCTTCTTCCCCGCAAAAATCGAAGCAAACAGAGGCTAAACGCGTCGGCGAGGAGCTTCAGAAATCTGGTGACGTCCTCCCCAAATCCGTGATTTTCGACCTCGATTTGGGCCCCGATTTCTTTCGAAATCATAGGACTTTTGTTCGTGGAAGCACAACACATTTGAATTATGAAATCACCTTTTAATCATACTCAGATGATTAACATCGTTTAGTTTCAATAAATCCTATGCTTAAAAATCACATTTTCCAACAAACAGAACCTTATATAGCTCACAGGGTGATAACCCTTGCGATGGTCCATGGGTAAACTAGATAACCCAAGAACTTATGCACAGTTTATCCCCAATAGTGCTTTACTTTTTATTTTTTCTTTTTTTTCTTTTAAATTACGACATAGCTCACGAGTAAATAGGATAACCATCAAACTAACTTTGTGGGTAAACTGGATAACCCTTGAAGTGACTCTTTAATTTTTTTATATTAATATTTTGACATAGCTCGCGAGTAAATAGGATAACCCTCGAACTAACTTCGTGGTTAAACTAGATAACCCTCGAAGTGACTCAAAATAAAACACAGTAGCTAACAATTCGAATAATTATTTTATATTGACACTTTACAACTTAAGTAAATATATTGTGTAAGTTTAAATGTTTTTCTTTTCTTTTCTTTTCTTTTCTTTTCTATGTATATACTTATCACTTCTGTGTTTATGTTTGTATTTATATTTGTTTTTGTATTTATATTATATATTATATATATTTATATATTATATATATTTATATATATATATATTTCTTTATTTATTTATTTTTTATATATGTTTAGTACTCTTTTAATCTCCTTCTAAGTTAACAACCTCCACCTCTTTCCTCTCTGAATATTTTAGAAAATGTTTTAATTTTTAACCATTAACTTTAAAAATTTCATGACTTTGAGGATTCTCCAAATCAACTGCTCCGTATGGATAAACATGTTTAATAACAAATGGACCAATCCATTTGGACTTCAATTTTCCTGGGAAAGAGTATAGTCTTGAATTATATAATAAAACTTCTTATCCTTTTACAAATATTCTGTGTAAAATTCTTTTATCATGCCATGCTTTCATCCTCTCTTTAACTATTTTTGAACTTTCATAGGCCATATTTCTTAATTCCTCTAACTCTAGTAATTATACTTGTCTATTACTTCCTGCTATTTTTATACTTAAATTCAATTGCTTAAGTACCTATAATGCTTTATATTCTAATTCCATAGGTAAATGACAAGCCTTTTTATATACTAATTTATATGGAGTTGTCCCTAATATTGTTTTATAAGCTGTTCTATATGCCTAAAGAGAATCATTTAGCTTATCTGACTAGTCTCTCCTAGTGGTGTTTACTACTTTTACTAAAATTCCTTTAATTTGCTTGTTAACACTTTCAACTTGTCCACTAGTTTGCAGATGATAAGGGGTAGCTAACTTATGCAACACTCCATATCATTTCAATAATTTCTCAAAGTTTTTATTACAAAAATGAGTTCCCTTATCACTGATAATTGCTCTTGGAATACCAAACCGGGACATTATATTAGATCTTAAAAATCTCATTACTATTATAAAGTCATTAGTTTTAGTAGGGATTGCCTCTAACCATTTGGTTACATATTCTACTACCAAGAGGATATAAACAAAACCATTTGAATTTGGAAAATGTCTCATGAAATCTATACCCCATACATCAAAAACTTCTACCTCTTGGATAGGATTTAATGGCATCATATTTCGTTTTGTAATTCGACTACTTTTTGGCATTGAACACATTTTTTACAATATTCATATGCATCTTTAAACAATGTTGGCCAATATAGGCCACTATGAAGCACCTTTAAAGTTGTCCTTTTAGCTCCGAAATGTCCTCCAGTAAGTTGGTCATGAAAAAATGACAATACTAATTGAGTTTCTATTTTTGGGATACATCTCATTACAATCTGATCAGGGCATTACTTAAACAGGTAAGGATCATCCCAAAAGAAGTACTTAACCCTCAAAAAAAATATTTTCTTGTCTAAACTCAACCAATCATGAGGTACTAAACCTATAGCCAAGTAATTAACTATATCAGCATACCATGGGAAGGAATTTAGCATAAACAATTGCTCATCTGGAAATGTGTCATCTATTGGCAAATTAGAAAGAAATGAAGCATCCAACCTAGACATATGATCTGCAATAGCGTTTTCACAACCTTTCTTATCCTTAATTTCAAAGTCAAACTCTTGTAATAACAAAATCCATCTTATAAGCCTTGGTTTAGCATCTCCTTTTACTAACAAATACTTAAGTGCTAAATGATCAATGTAAATGATAGTGTGATTGCCTATTAGATAAGACCTAAATTTTTCTACAGCAAATACTACTGCCAAAAATTCTTTTCTAGTTATACTGTAATTAATTTGTGTTTCATTCGATGTCTTACTAGCATAATAAATTACTCTTGGTAGTTTGTTCAATTTCTGACCCAAGACTACACCTAAAGCATAGTCTGATGCATCACACATTAATTCAAAAGGTTGAGACCAATCGGGTGCATAAACTATAGGTAAAGTGGTCTGGGCCTCTTTTAGAAACTTAAAAGCTTTCGTGCATTCCTCATTAAAATCAAATTGTGCATCCATAATTAATAGTTGAGTTAAAGGTCGAGCAATTTTACTAAAAATTTTAATAAATCTTCTATAAAAACTAGCATATCCTAAAATGCTCTTATATCTTTAACTATTCTGGGAATAGGTAAATTAGATATTAATTCCACTTTTGCTTTGTCAACTTTTATACCTTCAGCATAAATAATGTCCTAAAACTATTCCTAGTTTAACCATAAAATGGCATTTTTCCTAATTCAATACTAACTTTTTCTGTTCACATCTCTCTAACACTTTTCCTAAATTTCTTAAACATTTTTCAAATCAGTTTCCATATATAGAAAAATCATCCATAAACACTTCTAAAAATTCATCTATAAAGTCTATGAAGATGCTTGTCATACATCTTTGAAATGTAGCAGGCGCATTGCAAAGCCCAAAAGGCATACGACTAAAGAAAAATGTTCCAAAAGGACATATAAAAGTTGTTTTCTCTTGATCCTCAAGTGCAACAAGGATTTAATTATAACCTGAATAGCCATCTAGGAAACAATAATACTCATGCTCTGCCAGTTTTTCTAACATTTGATCTATAAAAGGCAATGGAAAGTGATATTTCCTAGTTGCTGCATTCAGTTTTCTATAATCGATACAAACCCTCAAACTAGTTTGAACACTAGTTAGAACTAATTCCTTGTTATCATTTTCTACAACTGTTATCCTAGATTTCCTAGGCACTACCTGCACTGGACTTACCCAAGAGCTATTAGATATAGGATAAATTATATCATTGTCTAACCATTTCAAAATTTCCTTTTTAACAACCTCTTTAATATTCAGATTTAATCTTCTCTATGGTTGCCTAATAGGTTGAATTTCAAATTCCAAATTAATCCTATGTTGGCAAATAGTTAAACTTATACTTTTTATGTCTAACATCTGCCATCCTATTATTCCTTTATGCTTTCTTAACACTTTTAAAAGATTTTCTACTTGTATTGATGTTAAATCAAAAGCAATAATGACCGGTAGAGTTTCATTTTTCCCTAAAACTACATATTTTAGATTTTCTGGAAGTGGTTTCAGTTCAAGAGTAGGATGTTTTGAAATTAAAGATTTGTTATCATTTTCGAATTTTTCTTTGTTTATGTCCATAATTTCGGTTTGCTCAGATATTTCCTCTTTCAACATTTCTTTAGTTTGTATTACACATCTTTCAACATGATCTAATTCGTCTACATCTAAATCCTCATCTTTTTTAAAAGTTTACAATAGATTAACTTTAAAATTTTTAAATTGTAGCTCTTTAAAATTTTTATTGACTCCACTGAAAATATTCAGTTCTAACTTTTGATCCCCCCAAGCTAATTCCATCCAACCATTTCTATAACTTACACAAGCATTGGCTGTAGCTAAAAATGGCCTTCCTAAAATAACTATAGTTTGATCTGGATTTATATTTGAAGCATTTATTTCCATTACAGTAAAATCAACAAGGTAGAAAAATTCCATAATCCTTACTAAAATATCTTCCACTTTTCCTAAAGGTATTCTTATGAATTTATCTGCTAGCTGAATAACTGTTCCAGTAGGTTTGATATTATCCAATTTTAACTTCTCATAAACAGAATTAGGTATGACATTAATTCCAGCTCCTAAGTCTATTAACACTGTATTAAAATAATAATCTTCTATATAATAGGAAATAACGGGAGTTCCTGGATCATTTAATTTTTCAGGTATAGGATTAATTAACAGAGAGCTTACCTCTTTAGCTAAAAATGTCTTTCTTAATATTTTCTTCCTTGACAATCTAATGTCATTTGTTAACTTATCTCCATTTTTAATGTCTTTCTTAATAACTTTGTTTTCAAATTCTTTACTATTTTCAGATTCTTTACCATTTTCAGATTCTGTATTGTCCTCTAATTCAGCATCGAATTTGTTTTCTAGACTAGATTCTGCATTAGTTTCCTCTTTCTTTGTGAAATTGTCATTAATTTGTTCTTCTTTATCATCCTTTTTAGGACCTTCATAAGTTACATCAAATCTTAACATAATACGTACATCCTTTGATTCTTGTTTTGACATATTATCTGGTTCAAATAGATTAGAATCAGATGAATTTCTTAAAAACAAATCTATTGATCTTTGAATTTCATCCAATTTTTCCATATGATTAAATCCAGTTAAATCACCATACTGATTTTCTTCAATTACCTCAAATGGTTGCATATTCTCATTTATAAATACATATCTCCTAATGAGTTCACATCTTGATAAATTTGATTTTCATTTGACCAATTTAGATTATCACTACTTCCATACTCATTTAACATCTTACTATCTTCTGTCTATTATATTGATTCATTAACTCTATTCAACAGTTGTTCAATTCCCAATGATAGTTTTTGATTAACATAATTCTGATTAATTCCAACATTCATTGGCAAATTATCATTAAGACTTGTTAAACTTGTATTAATTCCTTGAACATTCTTATCTTTTTTTAGAATTGACCAGTTTAAATAATTATCATTTTCTAATTCATTCAATCTATTACTCTTTTCAATATTTTGCATTGATTCATCTATTTTATCCGTTAATTGGTGTATCTATAATGATATGTTTAATTGATAATTTTGATTTTCATTCATACAATTATACTTTGAATAATAGTTTTGCATTTCTGAATTGTCATTACATTCCCATAAATTAGAGTTGTCATTCCAGTTATAATTATTTTAGAATTAACATTAAGTCCTTCTAAAACATGTTGTGAAGAGTAGTCATTAAATTCCATAGGTGAATAATCTCCTCTAACAAAATTAGAATAATTATAATCCTCATAACTAATTCCTAAAACAACCCTACAATCACCCCAATATGAGTTATATGAGTCCATTATGAAATTTAGAATTTAAAATACTTCTCTACTCTCGAATAGCAATAAGACTTTGAAATAGAATTTAATAACAGTGAATGCAAATAAATTATATTACAATCCTAACTAACACCAAAATAGCAAAAAGCTACACCAATTGCAAGAAATTTAGGATCCCCGACAACGATGCCAAAAGCTTGTCTTGCCTACACACCACTTGTGATTAAATTCTTGTAAAGAGAATAATGTGTGTGCAAAATATTTTAATTTCACCACAAGTGCACGGGTTCAAATATAATTAGTGTGCAAGTATGGGTTTGTCCATAGGGATCAATTTTGATTGATGTTTAACTAAATTGGTATATTCAATTAATGGAACAAGAAATTATATTTCTTTCAAGTAATGTCACAGTTGCTCCATTCTAATTAATCACTAGGCTGCTCTTTAAACACTTATTAAATTTACATCTTCCAGAGAGTTTTTCATTAACTTTAATTTCTTCAACACTTAGAATATTTTGATTTTTAAAATTAGTCTTTTAGTAATTATTCAAATTTTGCACTGAAAGACTCTATCAAGTGAGTTTTGCTTCCAAATATTTAATTTTACTTAAGCCTTAACATTCTACACCTCAGTTTGCATGTAATTTGTCGTTTAGTGCAGAAAAAGCACTAAACCCTCGAAATAGCTCGTGAATAAACGTCTCTACCCTCAAACTTACTCATGGGACATGCGATAAAAGTGAGTTTCAGATGCTTAAACAATATGATTAGAATTAGCTGAAACTTCTAAGAGTTGTTTGCTTATATTTTTTGTCTTTTTAAATATTTTAAAACACAATAGACAACATAAAGCATGCAACACAATACATTACGAAAAACTTGTACAAATAAAATGCAACATTCAACATTACACCAAACATGAAATCATTCTCTAAATATCGTAACGAAGTTGATAAGATAGGTGTTTGTAAAATTGAGTGTAAATATAAAGGAAAAGTAAAAATAAAGGAAAAAGGAAAAGGAAAGAACATCTAATGCTCCATTGTAATTTCTTCCTTCAAAACTTGCTCAGGCTGAGAACTTCTCTTTGTCTTTACTTCTAGTCCACCAGGTCATCAATCTGGCAAGCCTTCCTTTCAACCTTGAAATAAGATTTTAGGTGTCACTTCACAATTATACCAAGGAACAGAGAAGGAAGCAGTCAGTGCCGAGAGTCTCTCCTTCAAGGATACGCTGATGTTGAGAAAAGAATAGCAGACACACCAAGGAATTGATTGGAGAAGAGGAGGTCGTCAATCTCTCCTCGGAACAAGTGAGTGGGTGAAGATGGTAGATGGAGAAGATGGAGAATGCCCTATGAATAGTGCTTTGAGGAAGAAGGGGGGCTTAGTTTCATGGCTACGGGACTGTTTTATAGGTTGAGGGAGTGGTAGTTCACGAGCTAGTAGTTACCAAAGATGTGGTGCACATCTAAACGTGTGAGATTGTTCCATGCAAGCCTACTTTTTTACCCTATTCGTCCACATTCTCCATGGTTGAACTTCAGTCAAATTAAATTTCTCAATTCTACTCTTACACAAATCCCCTGCAATTGCTCATCGAATTTTCCTACAAATACTTAAAGAATACCTTTCGTGAAGCACATCACATTGCAGAAGAAATAATTCATCATATTTAAACCTTCACTATAATTGTAATTACTATTATATTAATGAAATTCATCACACAAAATAAACAAGGCATAGGCTCGTGGGTAACCCAATTTACCCACGAGTAAGTTTGTGGTTTAACAGGTCAACCCTCGGACTCTACACTTAGACATAAATCATAATTTTTTTCTGTGAAATAATCATTTTGCAAGCACCCTAAAGAGTCAATTATCAATCATTCATTCCCTTTTCAGTAGGTAATCACCACAAATATAATATACGACTTAAAACTTAATTCATACATCATTAAAGTGAATAAATGTGCATAATGCTCAAAAGTATAGTTAACCTTGTAATCATCATTACTCAATGCAAAAATGTAACTAAAACTTATTAAAACGTATGAATTAATATCCATAAAATGCACACTTTTGAGTCTGAATAGTAGACAAGGGATAAGACAATTAATATACCATCACTCACAAATGCTAAATTGTTGTACACATTCCACTTCATCCTCACATCCCAAGTGACTTTGAATATTCCCCCTTTTCTACCCAAATTGACATTGATTCCTTATTTTTCTTTTTGATTTTGATTTTCCTCCTTTTTGTCACAACTTTTTTTTTTTCAAAAAATATAGCACATTAAAGCTATCCACAGTTCTTTTCCATTAATAAAATGTAAATACATAGAATAGTGACATAACTAGCATTGCAACTTTAAAACTAATGAGTGACCCTTAATCAATGAGTAATAACACCTTATATCTCCATAAGCTAATTCCCAAAGAAACTCTATGGTATATTAAAGCTCATACCCTTGCTACCTTCATTTACATATCCTTTAACTCAGATAAATCTAGGAGATACCTTAGAATAATTCGCACCAGAATGAAAGATTTGTCATAACATGATCATTTTTATGGTGGCACTTAGCATAGGTTTATCTCTCCACATAAATGGGGTAATGAGAAAGGAAAATAATTTACTCTAGAAAAACTAAGTTAACAAGGCATTAATTCAAATGAAATAGGAAGACTCAACACATTACACAATTTAATTTGAAATCCATCTCCTCTAAGGGCAATAGGTTGCTTTGAATTAGCTTTAGAGATTCTCCTCTCAATATGATAGGGTCTTCTCATTAATCCTAATAGCAACACTTGAAATTTACATTCCTTCAAGTTTTGTTCTTGAATAAAAAAAAGCATCAAACATATTAATTAAAGACATGAAAATCAAAAATATTATAAATATCTAAAAAATTTTAACAGTTTGAAAATTTTTAACATACTTAAACTGCCCCCCCATACTTAAACTTTGCATTGTCCTCAATGTAAATGGAAAAGTTTAGTATAAATAGGAAAGAATATGACACAAAGTAGACATAGTAAGCAGACCCCCAATACCTATCATAAAAATGTGGTGCATGCGAAATAATGCATTGAACTCAACAGGCTAAGTCATTTAAAATGCATAAGTAATGCTCAAGAAATTGAATACAATTGTTATGCATCAGTAAGGAGTAAGGATAAGGGTGTGATACTTTTGAAACAATGTAATTAAAATAAAAATAGTGCATATATATATATATATATATATATATATATATATTTATCCTTGTGGAGTGCTAATGGTTCACAAGAAAACTAGGTGGTTTATAAAAAAACACCACCAAACTACAGTCTTATTGACTTAAGCTATGTGGTGTTGCTCATCCCCTCCATGAGCCACATGCCTATCAAGTAAACAGGGATTCTGGACAGATTGACTTGGAAGAGCACCTTTGTTTCTTAAATTAAGTGAATTAGATATTTAGTTCAATTATGTCTCATTTCTTTTAATAGCTTGATCATGAGCAACAATTTGAAAGTTAGATTTTAAGGCTGTTTCTACTCTTTGCATTAACTGTGCTAATTGTCTCTCAATATTTTGATCATTAACTTGTTGATTTTGATTTAAATTTAATGAACTATTGTTCATTGTATTTTGTTCAATAAAAGGCTATCCTACAAATTGATTTGGTTGTTGTCCTAGGTTTTTCCATGAAAAATTAGGATGGGTCCTCCTTCTAGGATTATTAGGATTGAAATTAGAGTTGTTACGTTGATTATAGAATAAGGCATTAACATCTTCAAATTCATGTAAAATAGGACATTCCTCTACAACATGACATATGGCAAAGCAACTTGTACATTTAGGCATGTTAGGCTCAATCTTTTGTTTAAGTTGTAATTCATCAATTTTGTGTATCAAGCTAGTCATTTTAGCTTCTAAGGCAACATATGGTTCAACAATATGTACTCCCCAAGTGATAGAAATTTGTTTCTAACTTACTTCAATAGCACTTTGCCATTGTGCAGTTCTTTTGGCCAAATCTTTTAAAAATTTCCAACCATTATCTATTCCTTCATTCAAAAATCCATCTTAACTCAAAGATTTTTGGTGTGTTTTTGTTTGATAATCTATTCCTTCATAAATAGTTCTGATTTAGGTAACTTTCTCTACTCAATGATGTGAACATTGAGCTAGGAGATCATGAAATCTTGCAAAATATTTCCATAAAGGTTCTCCTGGTTTTTGTTTACAATTTAAAATTTCTTTCTTTCTTTTAATTGTTACATGCATTGGATAGTATTTTTCTAAAAATTCAGAACAAAATTGATTCCAGTTGGTGAAAGAATTTGGTTGTAAATTGTATAATCATCTTTTTGCAATATCTTTTAAAGCAAAAGGCATATACCTTAGTTTAATTGCATCAACAAACATGTTTGGTACTTTCATTATATTGCAAACTTCATTAAATTCTTTTAAAAACCAATAAGCATCTTCTTTTTCAAATCCATGAAATTTTGGTAGCTGGTTAATATAATTGGAATTTAACTCAAATCTGTCATTAGCACATTTAGGAAGTGTTATGCAGGACAATTCATCCAATAGATTAGGATAAAATATGCTACCTATTGTTGGTTCTCTAGGTTGTTCTTACTGTAGGGCAGTCATAATTATTCTTTTCATGGGTGTTCAAACTAACCTTTCAGACAAATTCCTTGACCAACCTGACATATAAGATTTAAATATAAAGGAAACTTTTCTTGTGTACCATCATTATGTAAGCTTTGACTTCCATTCCACGTTGTTATGCAACAAGTACATCTATTTACAATAATACTACAACTGTAGTAAATGATGTATAAAATTTCATAACTAATATAAAATTGCAACAAAGACTCATATAGTTTTGAGAACAATACAACAGAGATGTTCCAAAACAACATAAAACATTGCAAATATTCAACAGTGGAATTTTTTAAATAACCCACGAATAGTTTCGTTGGAAAACTTGTTTACCCATGAACTAACTCCGTAGATAAATAGAAAATACTAGGTGTACAGTTGCAAAGAATTTGCATAGGGAATTAAGTCATGTAACCACACTGTAGAAGCAGGCATGGTTAATTGATGAATAAGTTCCACATTGCAACCTCTATCTAACAGTTGGATCTTGTAATAATATAGGTTATCTCATGCACTATAAATTAAAGTATCTCCATTGATTAGACAAAAAATTCTGATCTTTCCTTCATATGACATGTCAAGTTGTTCGAGATCTTCCAGTTGCAATTCTATGCAAACCCGACTCCATTCCCATTTTTTAATGTTCTATACTCTCCAAATTTCAAAATTCATCTCAGTATCCCACCATCAAATTAAGTTAAGAGATGTAGGTTCTCCATTAGTTCCTCCAAATAAAGCTAATTCAACTATATCATAAAATGAAATTGCCATTGCACCTATAGGTCGTGGGATAGGTAGGAGCTTCACTAATTCAACTTCGATATTGATGGCAATGATTGTGAGCTCATTAATGTATTGAGATGTACAACTGGTTATGAAGTAAATGATACCATCAATAATCACATGATTCCTATTATTCATTGGTCTTCCTCCAAAATAAACTTCTCTGACTGGTTGCCATTGGTGTTTGTTAAAATGATAGACTAATAGATATTGCCAATTAGTCCATATCTCAACTGATTCTTCCCAGCAAAATAATTTGTGCATAGTCCTTCTATCAATACCCTTAAAGCTACACCTGAATCAAGTAAGATATGTTTATCTTTATTTGGATTTGGGAGTATCAGTTCTACATTTGTAACAGAGTTTTTTATCCCAATGTCAATCCTATAAGAAAAATATTCTCCATAAGACCTGTAAACAATTATTCCACCTTCACATTCTAAAATATTGTGAACTCCATCTAGTGATGTAGGTGAAATTCCTGCCTCAAAGTCAATTTCATGATAAACATATTTTTTCAGAAGTGCATCATATGAAATTACTCCACTAACCGTATTTCTCATTTTATATGCTTAGCATAAAAAAAAGTAATGCTCTAAAATTAATGCACGTATGCTCTTGCATACACAACTTAATTTGCATATTTCTCTCACTGGTAGATAAGTCAAAACCTCTCATAAGACATCTATAGGAATCTCCATTGCTTCCAAAATTCATATTGCACAAAAATAGTACATTTAGTTACTTGGTTAGTCGGAAAGAAAGTGTCAACTCAATGTATCTAATATTCATGAAGTAAATATGCAATATTCAAGTATTAATATGATTAAAATGAATGCAACAGTAATCTCCTAAAATTTTGTCATTTGAAGATTACCCACGAACTTATCTCGTGGTTATAGGTGTTTATGCATGAGATGTCTCGTGGATAAGCCAGTGATCAACTAATTTGATACCAAATCATACAACCCAATCAATCGATTATACGTATAAAAATCATTAATGCTCATTCGTGAATTAACCCTTGTTTCACGACATGTTGTTACTGTTCGTCTTCTTCCACGAACAAGCGCCATGGCTTTGACTTCCACTGCTCCTAAATGTTGAACTTCAAGAAGTTCAGCCTAAATGCCAAGATGTTGCATGACGAAGGAAACAGGAAAATGAAGAGGACCGTTCGGGAAGAACAACTGAAAACTATAAAGGAAGATACAACTAAATGTCTGAAACAGAGTAAGGAAGCTTTAATTAATGTTCCAGTCTTTCTTAAGGACAAGATAGCTTCTTATATTGAGAAAGAGTCCTGTCATGAGAGGCTAGTTCACCCTAAAAATCACTTAGTACAAGAACTGTTCAATAAAAGGTGTATATTTTGGTTTCATAGAGAAGTTTATTGCTTGGCCACAGGTGGTTCCATTACTCTTAGAGGAAAGTGTTATACCTCTCGCCCGTGGCAAACAAGCAAAAGGTTTGTATCCATGGAGCAGTGGATGAAATGAAATTTGATGATTTCAAACTGGCAGCAGTGGACTGGCACTTGAACAGCCACATTCATAACAAAACTAAGGAGAAAATTCTAAAAGATTTGAAATTTCAACTTGACCTCTTCCACAATAAAGTACGAAAATAATTTACTTGTCTTCCCCATGAAGTGATTCAAGCAATTGATGATCATACACACCAAGTGTGGCAGGATGAATGTGCAATTAGGCTCAAAAATACTTTAGCACAAGCAATAGTTCATACTCGAGTTGAATTGTGGTTTATGAAAACTCTGTATTTTGCCATCATCCATGAGTTGAATAAATCCAATGTCACTGAAGATGTAATTTTTGCTTTCCTCCCCAAGGATAGAGATGAAAGGGAGCAATATGAATTTTTTATCCAGAGGTACCTTTCCCTTGGGGAAAATTTTGAGGTGGCTGAGATTGCTACCCAATGTGACTTATATGATTGGAGGAAATGCATGGCCGAAAAGGCCTCTTTTACAGCGGAGATGGTAGACCTAGCAAGTGCAGAGGAAGTGGCAATTAAGATTGAGCCACAAGATTTTGAATTTTCTCATGTCATTGAGGATATAGCTGGCCCTTCAAGACCATAGAAGGGAGAAAGAGAAAAAGAACAACAACAACAAGATGAAGAAGAAGAACAACAAACTGGGGAAGAGGGAGAACAAGAAGAGATTGAAGAAGATATCACCCTTGGGCAGTATCTTCAACAATACAAGAGGAAAGTTTCTTCTTCTTCAAACATATCAACTCCCGAGGATATCCCTCCTATTTTGGAGGTTGAAAATCAAATGCCTATTAGGGTAAGAATTAAACTTTCAATTTAACCACTGATTTCAATTTCCCATTAGCTTACTGTTCATGTCTCATGTATCCATAAATTTGATTTTCAGGAACAAGGATCTATGGTAGGAGCACTTGTTCCTACAGTGGAATTTCAAGATTTTGGGGAAATAGATAGGACCATTCATGAAGCAATCATTTTTACTTCAAAGGAGGTTTAGGTAAACATTTTAGAATTAATAACTCCTCTTTCAATTCAGTTTAGTTTTTCTTTATATATAGTTCATGATCTAGTCTTAAATCTTTCTTTTTTTTGTGTATTACAAGATGCCCCAGCAAGAGAAGTTCTCTCTTCTGAGAGAGAAGAGAGGGAAGAAGAAGTTGAAAGTCCTTCTATTCCCTACCAGTACATAGATCGAATGGAGCAATTTGAAATTGCTGCAGAGTAGAGAGATGAACCTAGTGGAGTAGAGAACCTTTTTGACATTGAAGATACTCCACAAATTCTAAATAGAGAACTGGTGATTTTCTCTCCACCATCAGAACAAAATGAAGGGGTTGCTACACCCTCAAAACCATCATCCACCATATTTGTAGATCCAACCCAACAGGGAGAGACCAATTTGGTGTTTTTCAGAAACCAAGAAGCTTACAATCTCTTCCTATAGATTAAGGGCTACGATGTTTTGTTTAGCAGACCAATAGACTTCGATTTCATGAATGAAATCAAGGAGTTGCTAGAATTCCAAGAATTGCTGAAGATCATTCCAAGGTCAAGTGGCAATTTAAAGGTTGAAAATTTAATTCCTGCCTTTTATGCTAATTTGCATTTAAAGGATGGTGTTTATATCAGTAATGTGATAGAAGTGGACATTCAATTAACTCCTAAATTCATTTATGAGAGCCTGGGTTTAAGAAATGAAGGTGTAAAAATTATTGAATCAACCACAATGGCCGATTCGACAAAACAAGATATGAAAGACTATATGGCCATCAACCCTCGAATTCATCTATTTAACAGGTTGAAACACATGAAAGGTAAAGCTCATATGGTTGCTCTAATCTTAATTAGATCTATTTATCAAAGATTTAGACATGATTTAGAATTGTCCATCTTTGTTAAGATTGCAACCTATGCAGTTTTGAACAAAATTCAGGTGAATTGGTATAGAGTGTTCATTTCAAAGATCACTAATATAAAGAAGAAGCTATTCTATGGTGATCTCATCTACTAGCTAGTATCCAGTTCTGCAGATTTATCTTCCTGGACTGTCAAGAAATTAAAATCCAGAGTATCAACTGCCAAGGACTTGAAGCAGTTGTCTAAGGAAGATAACCTTGCTCCACACATTCCTGAAGACGAACCATCTTCTTCACAATAGAGAGCACCAATCTCTTTATCAGACAAGGTTGACATTGTATTACAGGAAATTGAATAGTTAAAAGAAGAGATAACAGCTTTAAAATCCAAGTTTCTTGATAATTGAACATTAAATGTGTAACTTCTATTGTAATTTAAACATTTGGAACACTACAATGTATGTAATTAAACATTTCAGTTTTAACTTGTGGTTGATATATTTGTAGTTTTGTGGTTTATTTTCTTTTAAAAATTTTCACTTAACAATTCATTGGATTATATTTTCATTAACAACCCTCTTCTTAATTGTTTAAATTATGAAATAACCCTTAATCATACTTCAGATGAGTGGCATCGTTCAGTTTCGTTAAATCTTACACTTAAAAATAACATCTCTAACAAACAGAACCTTAAATAACTCAAAGTACGAAAACCCACAAAGCCGATCCATGGGTAAACAAGTTAACCCATGAACTAACTTTGTGGCTAAACTCCAAAGGTTCTCTTTTCTTTTTCTTTTTCTCGACTCGTGAGTAAACAAGTTAACCCACGAACTAACCTCATGCATAAACAGGATTACTCACGAAGTAATCTCCTTCAGGAGCTTGGCATTCGTCTTCCGATGCCTCCCCTGATATAAACACATGCTTATATTTTTTGAATTTTTAAATATTAAAATAATGTTATTCCTTAGCAAACACAAATTTTAAAAACTTAAAAAATATTTTTTTTATTTTTTTAATAATTATCTCCTTTTAAAACATAATTTTAATATAATATTTTTATTTTTTATTTTTTATTTTTTATTTTTTATTTTTTATTTTTTATTTTTTCTCTTTTTATAGACGTTTTTTTCTTTTTCTTTTTTTCCCTCCTTCCACCCTTCTTCCATAGGCATCCTTTTCACCTAAAATCTTTAATGGGTTCAAGTGACGAGGAGTTCAGTGAAAGGGTTCTTGTAGATCGATAGTGAGGTGGAGGGGCTGTAAAAGATCGAGGCGAGAGAGTACGACATCATGAATGGTTTCAAAGGGAGGGGTTAGGAAAGGGTAGTTATGAATTTACAATGTTAAAAGGTTATAATAGGAAATGCTGGAAAATGAACGCACAAGTAACAACCAAATTTCGAATAATGGAAAACTATTTTGCCATCAATTTATTTCCAATGAATTCTGAGTACACAAACACCTACTTAGACTTAAGAAGAAAAAGCAGAAAATGTTGAGCAAACAACTCCAAGAATGTTGTTGTTCCCCACCCTCCCTTCCACTGACTTCTTCCTCATCTCCCATTGTGTGCGTTTCTTTCACATGTAACAAACTCCTTATCCACATACATCAATAACTTACTCTAGAAAAAAGACAACCATGACTATAGATCTGAATTATACTTTAACACAAATATCTCCACAGTGCCGTGCCCAATCATGATGGAATGTGATTTTTGAATTTTCCTCACATTCTACGCTTTCCATGTCTATATTTCATCATATTTTAAGGAGGATTTGTATTTCCTAAAAATCTTGAAAAAAGACAATTTTGAAAAGAAATTTAGATTTTCGAGTATTTGTACATCCCGAAAAAAGTAGAAAACTTTGAAAATTTTTCATCATTAAAAATATAAACTTTTTCTGTCATTTTTTACTTATTGAGTCGAGAAAATTCTTGCAATTAACAAAAATTTCATTACAATGTACTCTCTCAACATCATACGTTTTACTCAACCTCTCTCGATTATTGTCAAACTCATAGTTACACGATAAATGTAAAATTATGTTTAAAATGTTAAAATATATAATATTTATAAAAAAATTTCAAAATTTCTGCAACATACATAAATAATCCTAAAAATGTTTCTATTCCCTCATTTTCCTTTTTCTTTTCCTTTTCTATTTTCAAAATTTTCGTTTCATAGAATAGAGAAAAATGGAAAATTCCATTGGTGTTCTAAAAAGCTTTCCTCACAAAATGACTCCTCGAACTGCAGCCTAACATTCGTGTCAATGACTTGAAATATTCTAGCTGACTTTCAGTGGCCTAGAAGTAAATTTCGATGATTTAGAAGGAAATGGTCCGTAATCTAGAAGAATCATCCGATGGTTTGGAGAAATGATCAGTGATCCAAAACTGGTGTTTGAAATCTATTCTTTAATATAATAATGTCTACAAGCCTTCTTCTCCTTACAAGCTTTTTAACTCTTATTGACTAACTTCTTTCCATCTTAAACTTGTATCTTTGCTATCTTTTCAATTTCTTGTCAACTCCTCTTCTTCCCTATCTTTGACTTTGGCTCCTTTTTCATTTTTCCTGTAATTAACACATTTTCCACTTAACTAAATGTCATTAAGCTTTTTTTCATCAAAATCTCATGTAAAGGATTTTCCTAGCAGAAGAAGACTTCTATTTTGCAAATTAAGGGACATAGCCAAGTATATGCTTGGTTTGATGGAACAAGACTGCTGGGTCCTTACAAATCTGAATAGATTAAAGCAGGAGGTGTTCATTTCCAATTGAAAGTGCTGGTCTAAGGTAGAAATTAAATTTGTGCACTTTTCCAAAGCAACAAGCATTATAGAACCTAATTTTATTTTTATTAACAGGCAACCCGTGGGAAAGCAAAAAAGAAATGTGATTTCCTAGATGTTGGGTGCCCTAGGCATGAATGCTAGATGTCCTTAGAGATATGCACATAAACTAAAGCTTGTGGAGACAAGTTGTATAACGGAGGGCTAATACACAAATTTGCAAGTTCATTAGTTACATGTGTGACCCTTGAATTAGGATACCACAGTGGTTTCAGCTGCAATTGACAATAGAATGTTCCCATTTGCTACAAATTTGACATATTATTACAGTACTGTACTTGTATGATTTGATCACACGCTCAACCTCCTCTTGAGTTATTGTTTCATTGATCAATATTTGTAAACAGATAATTAGCACTAGAAACAAGGTCAAGCTGTTGACATGAGTCAACATGAACATGCTCAGTAGACCAACTAAAGCATATGTTGATGTTTCCATTAATTGAGGGTGGTAGCCAATGATTTTCTGAGTTCTCCAAGAATGTAAAGTGACAACTCATCAGATAGGGGAGTTATTAGCAATAACAAGGTTCGATGCAAGAGAACTTCAGACGGTGTTAATGGATTGTGCTTTTCATTACAAATTTTGATCTGTATATAATACAACCAATTTACAGGTGGAGGGTTGAACCATTTACAGTCAGTTTATACTAATGGTATATATCCTTTGAAATGAAATGAACACTGCTTTTTCCAGAATGATAATACTTTTAACCAGACTCGATCCATAATTTCTTTATACAAAAGACTCGTAAAATGAAAGAAAATCAACCATGCCATCTAGCATTCTAATTTGGCTCGATATTACTATAAAAAAAATAATTATCATAAAAACTCCAGTACCACTACATAGAATGAAATTCCTCATCCAGAATTCGAAATAATTAAATAACCATACCCTTTTGTTCATTTGATCCAGGTCAAAAGTATGAGTATAATTTGCATGGAGAGAAGAAATCAAGCAAAATAATAGAGAGATTTCAGCCAGCAAGTTGAGATCTTCTCCACCCTCTTTGAATTTCTTGTTTCCTTCTTTCGAAGGGATGCTCAAAAATCAGCCATTTTTTAAGAGGCACAGAAAAACCACCGGATGATTTATCAGGATGCATGAAGAAAGCTTTTTGATGATCTACTGCAGTTGAGCCAAAAATCCAACATAAAGGCAAACATATCCAAATGAATCGGTTACCACAAGTGGTTTGTCTTGGCACAGCAAACTCTATGAGATAGATAAAACATCTAACAAGGCCATCCCCAATTATGCCACCAGAGTGCTGGCAGTAGTGGACTCACTGCACAAACATCAAATTCAATCTTAACTTAAAATAATTATGTTATTATAGAAAATGCAAAATACTGATGGATACTAACAATCCAATAGAAGTAAATGCAACGCACACAATTGTGTACATAGTTTTAAAGCATCTTCAGTGCATTTTACAGATAGAGTGCAGGATTTGTATGATTCCAAACCTAATTTTCCTCAAAAAGATACTGAACTAGTTTCGCCTAATGGTGCTAGTACATTGATTGTTTTCATTGAATGAATCAATACATGTCCAGTCATCATCTGTGTATTATGGTCTACTGCAATATGAAATTGCCCAATACCAGTTCTCTTTCATCTACCAAAATTTGGTATGAATCTATTTTTATAATTTATTATTGGCAATAATTTTCTGAAGATATCAATAATATGAAACTACACTTTGCTGTTATGGTTAACTATGCTAAACAATGAAGAATGGAAGCAAAGAATGAAGGAGAGGTGGATAAGGAAGAAAGTTGCACTAGTTTGAGCATCTGAAAACACTCAATATTGATTTCACTATTACAATACATTACATATACATACTGTTAAGTGGATAATTTCTGTATATTGCTCTCTCTCTCTCTCCTGAGCCTTGGCCACTCTCTTCCGAGCTTGAGACTCTCTTCTCTACTGCTATCAACACCTCTGCCACTCTCTCTCTTCTGTCTGTGAGTGCAGGAGCCACGACAACCGATGACCAACGACGAAGTCCCTAGTCCTCTCTCCTACGAGTAGGGCAGCCATTGTCTCCTCTCTTTCTCTCTTACTCTCTCTCTTTCGAGCCTCAACCATCTCCTCTCTAGGTCGTTGCTCGAGACTCTCTGTTGACGTCAACGTTTACGTTGCCATTGTCGCATCTTCTCTTCCCTTCACATGCTAGTGCGATTCGCCTCAGGTGAACAGTGTCTGTAGTGACCATAGTGACCACAACTAGTGACCATAGATGTTGTGCCCTCTCATGGAATCCATTGAATCCCTTATGAAAATGATGAGCTGCATTTTAGAAAAATTAAATGGTCGTAATTTTTTGATTTGGGCACAAAGTTTTAAGACTTTTGTCCTTGCCCATCATCGCATGAAGCATTTGACACACCCTCTTCCTAAACCCAAAGACTCTGAATATGACGAGTGGTGTGTGGCTAATGTTGCCATCAGAACTTGGTTACTAAGTAGTATGGAACCGTCAATTGCTCATACGATTGCTATGCTTGATTCAGCCAAGCTCATTTGGGATATTGTGCACTTTACCTATGGCTATGAGAAGAATGCCTTGCATGTTTTTAAAGTGCATGAACAAATTTTTACTATTCGACAAGGTGATCGACCTCTTCAAGATCATTTCTCATATTTTTGAACCCTTGCAGATGAGATTGACGCCCTACAACCCTTGACTCTTGATGTCACTACTCAACATCGCTATCGAAATGAGATTTTGGTTGCCGCATTCCTTCACAATCTTCAATCTAATGTTGAGGAGAATATTCAAGCTCAAATTCTTGGGGGAGACCAGCTCCCTGACCTCCAAACCACCTTTTCTCAAGCCTTGAAGATCTCCTCTACACGCTCTAGGAGCATTGATCAATCTACCTTTGTGGCATCCAACCAGCCTCCTACCTCTCATGGCACTAAAAAGGGGTGGTCTCGTCTCCCCCCACATCAGCATTGTGGGCGCACAAATCATTACTCAAACAAGTGTTGGAAGAAGTTTGGGAAGCTTGGGAGTACTCCAAAGTCTTTGGTTGCCATAGAATCCATAGCTCCAGATTCATCAATCTGTGCACCTACTATCAACCTGACTCAAGACAAGTATGCTAAGTTGTTAAAGTATAAGGAGTCTCAAATCACAAGTAGCACCTCTCATACCACTACTGCTTCTTCAGGTACGGTTGCCTTTCTGGCCTCTCCAAATGATTCCTGGATTATACACTCGAGAGCATCTTCCCATATGACAGGTACTAGAGAATTATTTGATCGCCTTTCTAGCCTATCAGACATTAACTCTATTTCCATTGCTAATGGACACAACTGTTCAGTTTCTGGACAAGGCGTTGTTCATCCTACTCCTACTCTTCCTCTAAAAAGTGTCCTATTTGTTCCTGATTTTCCTGTTAATCTTCTTTCTATTAGTGCCATTACTGAAGCATTATCTTGTTTTGTAATATTTTTCCCCTTTCATTGCACCTTTCAAGACCTTCAGACGAGGAGGCAACTTGGTTTGGGCTGTAAGACTAAAGCTCATGTATATGAGCTGGTTCATGATCCAATACCTCATGGGCTTGCCTGTGTGGCCTCTACCTTTGAGAAGTCTATCATTTGGCATTATCACTTGGGGCATCCCTCTCATTAGAAGTTGTAGTAGGCTTTACCTTGGTATTCCATTCCTTCTTTTTGTTGTGAGACTTGTTAGTTGGGTAAGCATCACCGTGCCACCTACTCTCGATTGAGTTTGTCATCCAGTCTGAGTCCTTTCTATTTGGTGCATTGTGATATCTGGACCAGCTAGGGTTCCATCCCTTTCTGGTCACAAATATTACATTGTTTTTGTTGATGATTATTTTTGTGTTAGTTGGGTCTACTTGTTGAAAGACCAGTCTCATGTTGTTTATGTTATCCAAATCTTTCTTAATGAAATCATAAATCATTATTTTGTTGTTTCAAAAAAATTTCGTACTGATAATGCATTGGAATTTCATCAATCTTCTTTGCAACAACTTTGTGAATCTTTTGGCATGGTTCATCAAACCACATGTGCTCATACCTTTCAGCAAAATGGTGTGGCCGAATGCAAACATCAACACATTCTTGATGTTGCCCGTACACTCCTGTTGCATATAAAGGTTCCCAAGTATTTGTG
Source organism: Amphibolis antarctica (assembly GCA_024699675.1). Classification (NCBI taxonomy): domain Eukaryota; kingdom Viridiplantae; phylum Streptophyta; class Magnoliopsida; order Alismatales; family Cymodoceaceae; genus Amphibolis; species Amphibolis antarctica. Next base: position 32,422 of record JAMKPZ010000572.1, on the reverse strand, counting down.
GTCTAATGTTGTCTTGACTAGCACCTATTTGATAAATTGTATGCCTTCTGATGCTCTTGGGGGAGAAATTCCTTTCCGTCGTCTTCACCCTGAGCGTGAACTTTTCTCCCTTACTCCTAGAGTTTTTGGATGTATTGCCTTTGTTCATGACCTCACCCCTAGTTGGGACAAGTTAGCTCCCAAAGCTCTCAAGTGTGTTTTTACTAGGTATCTTGGACATCAAAAAGGATATCGTTGTTATCATCCTCCTACTCAATGGGTTCTTGTCTCCATTGATGTTACCTTTTTTGAGTCCCAACTTTTCTTTGCACCTCGCAATAACTATGAGGACAGGGTGTCGCTTCCTCTCCCTGAGGTGCTACCATTGGCAAACTTACCACACGATCCTTCCACCGCACCAACTCCACCACCATTACAGGTACATCGTCGTCAACTCATTACACACCTAGCTACATCTACTGCTCCACCCAAGCCCTCCCTTAATGATGGCTCCTCCTCTTTAGACCCTACATTTGCTATTGATCTACCTATTGCCCTCCGCAAAGGTACATGTTCCTGCACTCTTCATCCTATATCCAATTTTGTTGCCTATGACCACCTACATCCCAATCTTAAGGACTTTGCTCTCAATGTTACCTTAGAGTCTATTCCTCAGAATCATTCAAAGGCCATCAAGGTACCGCATTGGAAGGTTGCTATGGATGACGAGATGTTTGCCTTGCACTCTCGACAAATGTGGACTCTTGTCCCTCGACCTTCAGATGCTCATGTGGTGAGTTGTCGCTGGGTATACACGATTAAGTACAACCCTGATGGCACTATTCATAGGTATAAAACTCGACTTGTTGCTCATGGTTTTAATCAGACTTATGGGGTGGACTATGAAGAAACCTTCTCCCCTATGGCACGTCTCAACTACATTCGTGTGCTTCTCTTGGTTGTCGTAAATAACTCATGGGAGATACATAAGCTTGATGTTAAAAATACGTTCCTTTATGGTGATCTACAAGAATAGGTCCTTATGGAACAACCTTCTGGTTATGTTGCTCAAGGGGAGAATATGGTCTATTGTCTACAAAAATTTATCTATGGCCTTAAGCAAAGTCCACAGGCATAGTTTCACAAATTTAGTGATGTCATACTTGAGGAGGATTTCAAAGGTGTCACACTGAGTCCTCTATTTTCTAGAAGCACACTAGAGCCGATCATATCATTGTTGTTATTTATGTTGATGACATATTAGTGGTCGATGATGATTCCCTTGGCATTGCCAACACAAAGGCCTATCTTGCAACAAACTTTGCCATCAAGGATTTGGGACGTCCAAGTTATTTCTTGGGAATAGAGTTTGCGTTTTCCAAAAATGGTGTTTCATTGCCACAGAGAAAACATGCACTTGACCTCTTACACGAAATAGGTCTTATGGGATGTAAACCTGAGAACACCCTAATAGAACCTAATCCCTCTTTTTGGGATGATACATTAGAATTTCTAGAAGATCCAAACAGGTATCGAAGGTTTATTGGGAAGTTAATTTACTTGACAGTCACTCACCCAAATATTACCTTTACTATAGGACTCCTCTCACAATTTATGCAAAAGCCAAGAAACACTCATTGGGAAGGAGTCACTCTAGTTCTATCCTACATAAAGAGCACTCCCAAAAAGGGATTGATATATAGGAAACATGGCCACCTTCAAGTTAAAGCTTTCTCATATGCAAGTTATGTAGGTGATCGAGGAGATAGAAAATCCACCTCAGGCTACTTCACCTATGTTGGAGCCAATCTCGTTACATAGTGTAGTAAAAAACAGAACATTGTCTCATGTTCTAGTGTAGAAGCTAAGTATAGATCTATGGTGCAAATTGGTCGCAAATTGGTTTGGATAAAAGTCCTTTCTTACTAAATTGAAACTTACAACAAATCCCATGATTATGCACTGTGACAACCAAGCATCTATATATATTGTGAATAACCATACCTTTTATGAAAAGACCAAGCACATTGAGATTGACTGTCACCATGTTCGTGATTTAGTCACAAATGGCATTATAACTACTCCATATACAACTTCATCGGATCAGTTAGCAAACATATTGACAAAAGGGTTATATTGTAAAGATTTTGTAAACCTTTGTAACAAGTTGGATATACTTGACATATATGCTCCAACTTGAAGGGGAGTGTTAAGCAGATAATTTCTGTATATTGTAGGGATTCTTTAGATATTTTCCCCCCCTTTTATATATCTTGTATTTCCTGTATAGAGATCAATACAATACACCTTTTTACCAACATATACATCAAAACAATAATCTAGAATAGGGTCAGAATCTACTGCTATACAAAAATTGTCACACACTCTTAAATTTATTAGCTTTGGAAGTAGGAGAAGCTAGGGCTACTCGTGAACATGTAAAGATGGAATGCATGGTGCATGGGATGTATGAAGGGAACGCTTGTACGAAATTGCTTAGGACTCAACTCTCATGGAACGCTAGAGATCACAATAATTGACAGAAGAATAGACTATTGAAACGCAAAAAGGTTTACATGCAAGTTCGTGCTAGTACGTGTACAAGACACTTATTTATAAGCAAGGGTACCATAGATCAGTTTACATGCTTGAAATTTAAGCTCAAGAAACTCTCTGCATGTGCCTAAAGAATTGGTCCATCACCATACTCCGTCATTAACAACTTATCAAACTAACCAAATCTCTCACTAGTCAATCAAGTCCTAATTAGATCTTTGCTAGAGTTTCTTGCTAGTCATCTGAGTCCTAGTAGATTCCTTGGCCCTCACATAGCTTGACCTCTTCCACCTCTCAAATCACTTGGTTAGATAATAAACACTTGATCTATCATGCACAGTCTTTGATAGACATGTGACTCGCATAACCATCCAACTACCACTCCAATGATTTGAATGTCTGCCTTCAATGCTCCAACTTTCCTTTAGTGAACCAATGATCCATGGATGTACCGAATGGATGTAGAGAGGTGGAAAGAGATTGATTTTTGAGACAAAGAGAAAAACCACTTGTATTCACTTTGATTTGTGAGAATGTACAAAGTGATGAAAAAACTCTTTTCTCCCAAAAGTAAAACAATGAAGCAACCTCTAAAATAATCCTAGAGATACTTTTATATGCATGGATGACCACATCTCAGTTACTCATGCATATATACATGTTTTCACATCCTCCACAAAAATAGTCAAGCCACGTACCAAGTCTTTTGTGTTTACAGCTTCATGTTCCACAAAAATAGTCGCACATTAAAAAAATCAAGTTTTAATGTGCATGTGACTTTCCATGCATAATGCCACAAAACCCATTCATGTAACCACCTCAAGACTTGTTCATGCAACTGCCTCCTACGTCCATAGTCCATGGGTTCGGTCCTCACATCACCACACGTCCATGCATGCTAACGCCATTGTTGCCACCATTTTCGCAACTGCATCCACCAAATGCAATGGCAAATCATCCACCCCCCTCCCATGGTGAAGGACGAAACTCCTGTGAAGTTAAATGAAGCTGAGATGCGGGAACTCGAGCTCCCCTTGTTCCCGTGTGTACCACCTCGCCATTCGTGGTGGCTCGCCTTTACACCCTACTAGATAAGAGAGACAAATCCCCCATCAAGTACTAGCATCCTTTTTTTCTAAAATTTTATCTTCTATTAATCATTCACCTTCTGGAACTTGAAGATCTTTAATATATGGTACTTCAACACTGGAATCCTCATCAAGCATAGAAGGCTTGAATAATTTTAAATCACCAACATTAACCACCGAATAGATGGACATAAAATGGTAACTCAAGCCAACATGCATTATCTCCCATCATTTGCAATATTTTAAATGGACCATACTATAAAGGCTTTAACTTGTGATGAACGCCTTTCAACCTTTGTTTTCCCAAGTATAGTCATACCAAATCACCATCTACAAATTTTGATGGGTGTCATTGCTTATCATGTCACCACTTGTACGTCTCTTGAGCCTTCTGCAATTGCATTTGGATTTGCAAATGCACATGGCAAATATGCTCCATAAATCTATGTGGTTGTATTGAATCTCCAAGAACTTCACCATCTTCCAGGAGAGTAAATTCCATATCTAATGGACTGGATGGCAAGAAACCCAACACTCCTTCAAAGGGAGTTTTCCCATTAAACTCATGGAAAGCTCTATTAAAAGCAAACTGAATATATGGAATGCTTTCATCCTAAGTTTTGAGGTGTTTCATATTGTAACTCCGTAGAAGATGAATCATGGTCCTATTGACAACCTCTGTCTGTTCATCAATTTGCAGATGATACAACATGCTCTAGTTCAATGTAGTGTCCATCAAGCTCCATAGTGTCTTCCAAAATAAGCCCAAGAACTTGCTATCTCGATCGAAAACAATTAAGCTAGGTAGCCCAAAATGCATCCATACATTGTTGAAATATAGTTGTCGCCTTTACCCCTATGACCGTCTTTTTGCATGGAATTAATGCCACCATCTTTAAGAAACGATCCACAACAACAAATAGATAATCATGTCCTTTGTGGGTTGTTGGCAAGCTTGCTACAAAATCCATGGATATACTTTCCCAAGGCTATGTAGGAACAGGAAGTGGATGATACAAGCCAACCTTCCTATTACTAGGCTTCACTTGAACACAAAATGTACAACCTTGAATAAACTTGGCTATATCCACATGTAACTTAGGCCAATACACATACCTTGATAGGTTATGTATAGTTTTGTTCACACCAAAATGTCCAACTACTTTTGATGTGTGAGCTTCTCGAATCCAACAAGTTCGATCTCCACACGGAACACATAGACCACTTCCAAAGCAACCCACCTGCTACATAGAAACCGGCCATTTGCCTTTGGTAGGCATCTTCCCACAATGCTTTGAACTCTAGATCTACATTGTATTGTTCAACAAACTCCTGAGTCATTACTTTCACTCATAGCACCCCTATAAGAGTAATTGTTGACCTTGAAAGGAAATCTACTATCTTGTTGCTTCCACCTTGCTTGTACTTGATGAGTAGATTAAATTGTTGCAGATACAACATTCACTTAAGGCAATGAGCTTGCTATAGCTTGCTTTGAATTTGAAGGTATTGCAGCAGCCAATGATCAATGTGAATGATAGTCTCTTTACCTAACAAATAACACTACCAATGTTTCACCGCTTGATATAATGTTAACATTTCCTTGTCATACATCAAATAGTTCCGTTGTGCTCCCTACAACATCTCTAAATGATATGCCACCGATCGGCCATCTTGTAATAGGACGGCTCCAATGGCATACCCACTAGCATCAGCTTTGACCTCAAACAATTTCTGCAAGTTTGGCAACACCAACACTAGTGTAGTGCATATCTTCTCGTTCAATAACTCAAAGGCCTTCTAACTTCATGCATCCCATGAAAATTTGCTCCAAGCCTAAGTGAGAGAATGTGATGGTGCAACGATCATGGAAAAATTCTGGATAAATTTCATTAGGTATTGACATGCCCCTAGGAAACTCTAGATGTCGATGATAGTTTTTGGTGTAGACCACTCCTTAATAACTTGCACCTTAGTTAGATCAACCTTTAATTCTCCATTGCCAACGATGAACCCCAAATACACTAGGATCCTCATTCCCTATTTGCACTTCTTCATGTTTAACTTGAGAGCATGTTCTTAAAACTTTTCTAACACTTGCCAAACATGGTTTACATGATCTTTAATGGTAATGCTATAGACAAGTAAATCATCCAAGTACACAAGAACAAACCTATCTAAGTATGGACGTAGTATATCATCCATCATCCTTATGAATGTCGCCAGGGTGTTGCATAGGCCAAACGACATCACCTGCCACTCGTACAAGACTTGTCAAGTTTTAAATGCCGTCTTCTAGTAATCATCCTCACGCATTCGTACTTGATGGTATCCACTCTTCAAGTCCAACTTGGTGAAGAATTCTATCAGCTTCAGTTGATTTAGTAGATCATCAATACGTGGCAAAGGATACTTGTTTTTCACCATGATTTTGTTGAGAGATTTATAATCAATGTACATACGCCATCCTTCATCTTTCTTGGGCACGATCACCACTAGGGAAGAATAAGGTGAGGTACTTGGTTGAATGACTCCTCTCTCTAGCAACTCCTTCACTTGCTTTTTGATATTGATATTTTCCAATACTAAATAGCTATACATAAGAAAATTTGGTAATACAACTTCTGAGATGAGCAAAATCTCATGGTCCACCTTTCGTGCAGTTGGTAACTCCCTGGGTTTCTCAAACAATTCCTTGAAATCTTCAATGACTCGTAGCAACCCCACTAATGTCGTTTGCAACGTGCATGCAACCCGAGCCCTAGCATGGACTCCCTCCATCTCCAAAATCAACATAAGATAACATGGTTGTTGAACATGCAAGGCCCACTTGACTTGCCCTACCGTTACCAAATCAACCTCTAGTTTCTCCAAAGGCTCTTCTCGAAGGATTAAGAATTGCTTCCCATCCTTCACAAACTCATATTGTTGCACCCTCTGGTGATAGTGTCTGTCATGCAATCACAAGTACGGACTTTCCAAAATAATTTGGCAAACATCCAATGGAACGACATCACACTTCATCCATGAAACATGAAAAGATAGCGAACTTCACTAGGCATTGTCATGTCACTTGTTACCCCACATCTCGAACAATCCAAGCCAATGGGTAGGACTTTGGATGTGTTGTAGTATCCAAGCTTAGTTTTTTGACAAGGTCTTCAAAGATTAAATTTTTCTGACTCCCCAAATCAATGAGGGCATCCACCGTCGTTTCCTTCACATGTAGACATAGAGTGAACAACTCTTCGACTTCATTACCTCAAGGTTGCCTGGCCATTAATGCAAGGGATGCATTTGGTTCTTTTAATGGCACCACTATCTCTGATTCATCTTCTGCCACCTTTGCCGTCAACACTCTTCTTCCTTGGTTTTTTCTCTAGGTGTAAGGTTCAACAGTCAGCCTTGGAGTGTCTCTTGGGGCTTGTATTGGATTTTAGGGAATCACCTTTCTTCTTTCCCATTGAAGATTTTGTTGATGCTGTAAATGAGGCCCCCTCCTCCTTCCTTTGTGGTTTGAAGATGTTTTTCTCCTCAATAGCTATTGCTTGTGCTGCCAACGCCAAGATGCCCCATATCCGAAACAATGCCAACTCCTTTCGAATTGGAAGATAAAGCCCAAACAAATACTTCTACATTACATCTTGAGCATCAAGTGTGATACCCAATTGCATAGCAAGTCATCAAAATTCCGACGTATAATCTTGCATGATTTGCCCCTTAAGTTGTCACAGCATGTACCATCGATCTCATCTCTTTTCTAAATAGCCGACAAGATAATACTCCTCCAATATCAACGTCTTAAAGTCGTCCCATGATAAATCTTCCACATCATTACCTACTGCATAGCTATTCCACCACGCCAATGCATGCTCCGTCAACTTGAGACAGACATACATGAACTCGTCTTCTTCCTCGTAATCATATAATGAGAAATATGTCTCCAAACAAGCCAACCAATAATTAACTGTTAAGCATTTACCTCTCCAATAAAGTCGGAGATATCCATTCGTGCTTCAACGTGGAATGGCCGCACTCTGGCTTCTTCGTTCTTCTTCTTGGAATGCTAGCTAGTTGCTCCTTGCTTTGTCGTCGTTTTGGCTTTAGACATGGATCCATCCTTCTCCACTTCCAACCGCTCCAACCATGTTACGATGTTGCCCATCAACGAGTTGAGTTGTCATAAGGTAACTGTAACATCGGGACCTTTGATGCCACCACTGTCGATTGACAATGCCTCCTCCTTATGGATGTCCAAGGTGACATATGGCCTCCCACCATCTCCTTCTGGTGGGGGATGCTCCTACTCGAGCCTGGTCATACAAGTCTTCACCATGGTACTACTAGGATCGAGTTGTGGATCTAATACTTCTAATCCATGGATGCACTAGACGGATGTAGAGAGGTGGAAAGAGATTAAGCTTGGGCCCAAAAATTCAAAGGATTTTTGCCTTACCAAAAATTCAAAGGATTTTTGCCTTACCAAAAATTCTTGTAACCCATGGGACCAAGCCCTTAGAGCCTACTTCAAGCCATACAAAGCATGATTAAGCTTGCACACTGTAGACACCCCAACTTTTAGGTACACCGAGCCCACATATTTAAGGCCTCGCAACAACCCATTGGGCCATTAAGGCCCAATTATTATCACATTTTATCAGCTTGAACTCCTAAGGCCCACTATCACAACAAAGCCTACAAGCAAGGACTACGACCCATCTCCTTCTACAAATGGGATTGACTTCTTTTGTTGGGCCCGTAAGGTCCATCTACTCAATTTAAGTCCAAAAGTCCATTAATGATCAATTACTGATTCTTCAAATTAATTACTTAAATTAATAACTTAATTGAATAATTGATCTTTTATGGAATCAAGTTGAACTCAATTGACAAGTCAACCAAACTGGACCACATGGACTATTTGAGCCCAATCAACTTCAAATTGCATCCAGGTTTGAGCACGTGGACTCAGGTTGCACCCTGGCTACACCCACACGTCCAAGCCATGCGAACCCATGCATCCAATCTCCCCTAGACACGTGGACCCACCCGAACACAAGGCCCGCATGCTTGCTTGCCCAATCAACATGTGCCTTGGATGGCTCATCTCCCTCACAACCAACAACACAGCAACAGCCACCTCTCCAAACACCAACGATCCATCGTCCAACAGAGGGAACACGTGTCGCTCATTGACTCGCCACCCAAGCATGCATTGCATTCGCCATTCCATCTTTCACACACTCGCCGCCAATCGCAAACCTTGGTGCTTCACCTCCCGCATGCCAGCCACCTTCACAATCCCCAACGCCTGTTGATTCGACCGAGCCCTACGTTTCTGCGTGGCGACAATCCAACTCCCGCACCATCTGACCAGTGAGTGACTATCATCACTTCCCCTTCCATTGACATTCCTCTACCAAGCCAAGCTATAAGAGCCCCATGGGAAGAACCTAAAAAGCACAACCCAACCAGAGCCCCCTACCCCCAAACCTTCAAACCACCGTGTTGTCTGCCACCCATCACTCTACATGCCGTTCACCGCACCGCCCACTACTCGACACTCCGCACGTTGCTTGTCACGTTGCCCGTCGCTCAACACTCTACACACTGCTCACTACGTTGTTCGCTACTTGTCACTCCACACATCGCTCATCACATCGTTCACCACTCACCTGCTCATTGTTCCTCCATCGTTCAACATGTGTTTCATGGGTCACCTCCTTTCCTCGATGACCAACTACCTCTGCCAACATCATCATCGAAAACTCCATCGGGTCCACACCTTTCCAGGTAGGTGTTTTCTTTGTTTCAATTAATCGTTGAAATCCTGATTTAATGTTTTCTATGTTATACAATCCAATCATGCTTAGTAAAATTTAATTTCATAAAGTTAAGACTTATGAAACCATGCAAACCATATGTTTTAGTAAAGTTTTATTTCGTAAAATTGGAACTTGTGAAATCATGCAAATAATATGCCATGGAAAGTTTAATTTCATAAAGCTATGACTTGTGAAACAATGCAAGTAACATGCTTAGGAAAGCTTTATTTTGTGGAGTAATGAATTGTGAGGCAATACTTCCTGAAATAATGCCAATATCAACTTAGAAACTTTTTTCTTCAAATGAATAAAGTTTTGACTTATGAATCTTTACTGCAAATGAATAAAGTTTTGATTTATGAAACTTTATGTTATCTCATATTGCAATCGTTAACTCCAAATGAGTAAAATTATAATTTATAGGACCTTATTTCATTTCAACTCAAATGAGTGAAGTCATGGCTTATGAAACTCTATTTCATTTCAACTACATGATAATCAACTCTTGAGACTTTATAAATAGTCATAATATGACATTAAGGAATCTCAACCTCATTGGCTTAATCTTCCTATGCAAATTAAATCGCAAAATGTCACATGATTAATTTTATTCCTCATATAAAACTTAGGTTTATTCATCCCTATGCAATGTTATTATAATATATCTTGTATGATGATCAAATGCTTTGTTTTCATGAAGAGAAAGAGTATAACTCGTTTACCTTTCCCATAAGCAAACTTATGGGTTTGTTTGTCTCATTCAATAATTAATTCTTTAATTATTGAATGATTTCTCATGTGTAGTCGCATGAGATTTTATCCATCTAGATAACATTGCATCACATGTATATTAAGTTTATTAGACTAATTTCCATCTCATTACATGGGTATGGAAATCTCACAACTTTTCCGTAAGTTCCTTTAGTCTATTTCATCTCGGGCCCAAGACCCTAATTCACATAATTTTTCCATTTAGAATGCACAAATACATCATATAAACTAGCACTTATTAGATCACTTGAGAGGTCAAGAACTTAGGTGTGTGGGGTACCTAACTCCTTCCCCATGCATACCTGGAAAGCTTATTCTAGACTCTCTAGTTGGACCTTAATGGGCCCTACCCTTTAGACATGGTGTCATTTACATGCAAACATACATTATATAAGTTTTCCTAATTTAGCCTTCATTTAGACTAGGTGGCGACTCCTCCTTAGGCCCCAAAGACCCGTTCACCCTAATCCAATTCACCTGAGCCTTTGTAGGGCCTAATTTTCCCTTTTAAAGCCCATTAGCCTAGTTTAGAGTGTTTAAAGAGGTGGAGGCCCGACCCACTCTACGATGTGATCACGCTACACACACCATGCTTGGTCATGTTGTATTAATAAAGCTAAGAGGGTTGCTTCATACAGAAGCCTTTTGGAATTAGTCATTCAGAAATGCATTGCTGATGTTGAGTTGTCAATTCAACCATTGTGATGAATATGCAATGTTGAGGGTTACCTGTTGGTAATAGGTTTAATGGAAATACTCGATGTGTCCATGTAATTGATACCTCATTGCTGAAAAGAGCATTGTGATGAAGCATTTTACTGTACCATTTGGATTGTATTTCAATATGAAAATCCATTTGCATCCAGCAATGTATTGATATGGCAAAGTAGGTAACACTATCCAAGTTCCTTTCTTGATCAAGACATTAGTGATTGCATCTCTCAATTTTTCTAAACATGCAGCTTACAAGTAAGCATGTTATTTCAGCTAGAGACATGATGTTGATTTACAATAGCATATAGAGGATTGGGTTTCCTAATGCTAGGCATGGAATGTGAGACAAGAAGTGTATTAGCAATAGGTTTGATTGGAGATGCCTCCTATGAGATTGCATTTGCTAGTTGCTCAACAATATCTACTCTGTCTTATGATGTGTAGATTCAAGGCATGTTAGTGTGGCCTCAAATTGCTTTGTAGAATCAAATTGTATTGCATTAATGGGCTCTGGTTGAAGGTATTTTGACCACAATTGGAGGACTAAGAGTCAAGCAATGAAAATTTGATTTGGATTGCCAAAATATCATTTGATCTGACTTGATTTTTTAAGATGCTGATCATAAATGCCTAGGTACTATCAAAAATAACTTGAATCAAATTATTTGGCATTTAGGATCGACACTAGATCAACAAATCATTTGGTCCAGTGAAGTTTTTGGTTTGTCAAAAATCAAATCAATCAATTTGTTGAAAGGATTGATTGATCTAGTGATGGATTCTCCTATATTCCTTACTTCTTCACCTTTGTCACAACCATCATTGATTGCCAAAATATCCACTAACTACCAAAAGCTGCTTCCATTGTTACAATTTACAGGAACCCATTAAGGTTTTCAATGGAAGGGGGAGGATGATTGGGAAGAAAATGAAGGTGGGAGGTTGACAAGCACCGGAAAAGAAAGAAAATAGGAAAAAAAAAGAAAAGAAAGAAAAAGAAAAGGTGAAGAAAGAAAGGAAGAGAGAGAAAGAAATAAATAAATAAAAAGAAAAAAGGAAAGAGAGAAGAAAAAATGAAAAATATTACATTAAACTTATGTTTAAAAATAGTAAAAGTATTAAAAAATCACAAAATTCTGATATTTTTTAATTTTTTTAGAAAAAATACGTTTTCTTATCAATAAAAAATGGTGAAAGCATTAAAAAAACAAAAAAATAGAGTAAAGAAAGAAAAGGAAAGGAAAGAGAGATGAAAAAATGAAAAAGAATTTACACAAAAATGGTGGAAGTATTAAAATATCAAAAATTCCTAATATGTTTTAATTGTTTTAAAAAATTATGTTTGCTTATGAATAACATTCCTCTTCTACTTTATTCTCACAAACTTTATTTTCTATATTTTTAATTAATTCATGTGAGAATTTTTAAAAGATATTAACTACATTATAGGAATAAAAATTTATAATTTACTCTAAAATCTTATAGTTGATAAAATTTTTAATTATAGAAATTCTCTTGTACCATGCATAAACTTATTAATTAGTGTTCTATGTATGAATTATGACTTGAATTCTATTGAAATATAACTTGATATATAATGAAACGTAATTTCATTACTATTAAAATATAATTTAAAATCTATTGAACCATGCCTTAGATTATATTTAACTATAACTTAGATTTTATTGAAATGTAACTTGGACTTTATTAAAATGTAACTTGAATTTTAAATCATTTGCAATATGAGTTTTTTTAGTCATTTATATATGATTTTTTCTCATACATGTAACTACTATATTCTTATCTAATTGATATTTTATCAATGATAATTATTTAAAAATTTTATTTAGGTGTTTTTATATGCTTATTATAGCTTATTTCATCTTATCCATGAGTTTTAAGTTGAAATTTAAAATTTTTAAGTCATTTTCACAAAAGTATTGTATTTCCATCCTATATGGTCTTCAATACATTTTCTTTTTCCAAAAAGTCAATCCTCAATATAATATTGAAACTTGAAACCTTGCTGATAGTTGAACTAGGAGAGAAATTGAAATCTATCGCTTTGAAGAGTCATAGAAAAGGCTAGCAATAAATAACCTTGCTCAATGAAAAAAAAAATTTCAAGCGATGTAAGTGTGTTGAATAGCCACAAATAACCTTATGTGAGAAGCATATCAAATGAACACAATGAGCTAAGTGGAACTGAAATTTGTTACAATTATAACCAAGAGCAATCTTATCTTTTTGAATGAAGTAGATACAATGGAGCTTTGAAATTCAAGTATTTAAAGGAAACATACTGATAAGAAATGTAAACCGTAGAAAAAAGCTAGAACCCAATAAGAGAAAGTACTATCAGCATGGATGAGTAGAGTAAGGCCTTATTTGGGGAAAGTTCCAACCAATTCCAAGAGTTGGATAGGACTAGAACTAGAGCTAGTAAAACAAATAAAGTTGAAGCCGCATAGTAATTAGGGTGATGGAAGCTTATACGTTGAAGTTTATATGGTAATAATGATGTTAAAAGTTTGTGTGAAGTTAAAGCTAGAGTGAAACAAACAAGGCCTAAATCCAATGTCAGATGTTTCCATTCTACTAATCTATTTTACTTGTGAGTGCATAAGATGCAATGAAAACCAATGGCTAATAACATAGCTTTGTAAATAAGATGCAAAAATTTGGTGTTCCCCACCATTATCAAATTGAAAGCCTTGAATTTTGAATTGAAATTGATTTCAACATGGTCTTCAACTTTAACGAATGTAGAAAGGGCTTCAAAAATTTTGTCATGGAAAAACCCACATTTAGCAAGAGAAATCATGAGCAAAATGTATCAATAGATGGTATGGGAAAAGAGCCCCAAATACTAGGTATAAGCTCAAGAAATTTGTAAACAACTTCATCATGAGGAACACAAGGAAGCTTTGAGTTTTCCCCAATTGGCAAGTATGACAAAATATTAAGTACAAATAGATATGTGTATGAAATTTATTGATTACAAATATCATAAATCTGAAATAAGGATGCCAAAATATTTCATGCAGCAAAACGAGAGATGTCATGATTCCAACATAGGCTTGAAGTGAGGAGGTAGTGTTGGATGCTTGACAATGAAGGGGATGGAAGAGACCAATGTTAATCAATCCTTTGAAGCAAAGTCAATTCATTTAGCAATCCTTGACATGAAAACCAAATGGATTGAAGATAAAATCAACATTATTGTCAAGGTAGAATCAATTAATTGAAAGTAGATTAAGACTGATGGAGAGAGCATGGAGAATTTCATTAAGAAATATTTTGTCTTTACCACCAAACAGGCACTAGGCGTATTTATGATTGATTGTATATCTCACATAAGATATGGGAAGTCTAGTGCCATTTCCCACTTGTAATGTGTCACTCCCTATACATCATGTGCTTACAGAAAGATTAGACAAATCATTTCAAATGATGTGTTACTCTAGAATCAATGTACCAAACATAGTCTCCTATTCCAACATTGTTTGCATTGGCTTGATGACTGACGAAGATGGAGCATCCATTATCTATTTTCATGGTGGCAAAAGTGAGATGGCCAAACAAACTATATATCCAAGCATTACAAGCTTACAACGTTGGACTCATCAAATAATAAGAGTGCCCATCAAAGAGAATTGGAAGAAAACATAAACCATCAAAAGAATAGGCATCTAACACCACTACATACAAGCAAGCACACTTGGTTGAACATCAACAACAAAAAAACACAGAAAAACGCATTCAGAAGACTTACTACTTCCAGACCGGAGGAAGCTTCTTGATCCTCTTGTAGTAACGGGAAAGACGGTGGATCCTGCTCTCAACAAGTATGAGCCGGAACTTCGAGTCCTTGTCCTTCCTGCTCCTCTCTAGATGCTTCCTGATAGCCACGGCCTTCTTAATCAGATGGTAGAGATCCTCCGGGATCCCTGGTGCAAGCCCTACCAATATAAAATCATCAAAACCAGAAAACACGAAAATCCAACAATCAAAAGTGGCATAAAAAACAACCAGTTCCATACCATGGGCCCTCAGAATCCTGAGAATTTTGTTTCCTGTAACACTCTTGACCTGGGCAATGCCGTGGGAGTCACGGAGGATGACGCCAATCTGGGATGGAGTCAGACCCTTCTTAGCGAACTTGCAGATGTTCTCCTCAACCTGCATTGGAAAGCCAACAAAAATAGAGATTTTACGGCCAAAAAAACTCTATTTTTAAGCCAAAAAAAGAGTTTTTTATGGTCTTTACATCCTGGGCGGAGATCTTCAGCCAGCTTGGTGGTGTTCTCTTGTATGGAATAGCCGAGGATGATAAACCCTTTCTGTACAACAACAACAACAACGAGAGCAGGCAGGTCAGATCAAAACCAAACAATACCAAAAGCAAGAAGAGCAAATTATTGGCGCATTGGTGCGTACCCACGAGAGTGCATACGACCCATGGTACCGGTCTGTTAGTATCGCCGCCGCCGAAGATTAGACTGCAAAAATCTGCAGAAGAAGTGGAGAAGGCGCGTATATGTTTAGAGAGAAGCTAGGGCTACGAGTGCACGAACAAGCAATATAGGTTTTAAAAAATGAAAATAAACAAAATCTGAGTGGGCTATTCTATGGCTCACTCAGATTTTTAAATTTTAATTGATTTTTAAAATCAATTTTAATTAAAGTTAATTTTAATTTATTTTTAAAATTATTTTTAACATTATTATTATTATATAAATTTTAAAGTATAAACTTTTATTACTTGAAATATTATCTAATTCTAATTCCATTTATAAAACTAGTTTTAGTTTTAATTCTATTTAACTCTTAGAACTAACTAAAACTCTTATTTTTGATTAATATAACAATTTCAGAATCCTAACTACTAACTTCAACGTAATTAGTTTCTCACCCAACAAAAAAGTCACTTGTCTGTGATTTGTTGAAACAGCTCGCAAAGTTCAAAAGACATAATTTTATTTAATTTTTATTGAAAATTTTTGATAAAAATCCAAAATTTATGCATGATTATTTTTCCACCATGAACATGATGATGTGACAAATTTAACATGATGTTATTTTCAAAGTTGACAAATTTATGTTAATTTACATGATATTGTATATTAAAATTTAATATTTGTAAAACATTTATAAAAAATAAATATTTTTGATATTATAAAATTATAAAATTGAAACTTTATAAATATTTTTATTTATTTTTAACAAAAGTTTAATAAAATAAATTCTTAAAAAATTATTAACAAAGGTAAAATTGAAATTTTCAAACAATTTTTGAAAAATACTTCTTCAATAAATAAACATAATTATTTCTTCTTTTAAATACTACTTTTTCAAAGTACGGAGTTAAGAGCTATATTTTGGAATTTAAACAAATACACTCTGAGTGTATCCTATATGTGTGTATAAGCACCATGTGTATGTGTTTTTTATTGAATTTTTTATTTTAAAATAAACGTATACTATATTTAGCATGGTATGCATTTGTTTGTAAGTTTTTAACTTAGAAGTAGTTTTAAAAAATTAAACAAACATATTAATTCCTTTGCAATAATCTTAATTCTTAACTTATAAGTTCCTTAAAATTTGTTTGTGTAAGGGTAGAAGTACAAAAATTAATTTTTTTTTCCGTAGGAATTACTTCATTTATCAAAAAAAATTTGGAATTACTTATTTAATTCAATTGGTACTTCCCACTGTATTCTTATTTTGATTATTTAATTTAGAATGTAAAATTTGAAACGTAATGAGTAATAACAAAATGTTTATTATAATAATAAATAGTATGTTTAATTATGGTTAAAATGTAAACAAAAATGACAAATGTATTTTTGCACACATATATTTTTTAAATTTAACATTTAAAATATACTTTATAACAAAAACTCATTTATAAAAATAAAATATCATTGAACATATATACATTCCATCGTCATCTTTTAGGATTTATTTGTGTACGTCGGAAATATAAGAAATTGAAATTTAGAAAAAAGTGAATTAGAAAATAAAAATAAATATAGGACTATTTATACATGTTGTGAAAATTTTAGAAATTTAATTTAAAAAATTTATAAATTTTTTATATTTTAAAATTTTAAATATAATTTTACATTTTCCTTGTAGTCATGAATTTAACAATAATCGAGTAGGGTTGAGCAAAACGTATAATGTTAGGAAAGTATATAGTGATGAAATTTCTGTCAATTAAGAAAAATTTTCAAATTCAATATATGAGAAATGATGAAAAAAATTATACCTGTAATGATAGAAAAATTTAAACTTTTTTTAAATTCTTCAAAATGTACAAATACCTAAAAATCTAAAAAAAATTTCAAAATTTCGTTGTACAAATCCCCCGGCCCCCTCAAAATAGCTTTGGAAAAATTTACTTTCGTGACATTCAAAATTTATGCTTTATTTTGAAATCCTTTCGTTTCGTCCAATGTCATTAAAGATATTTTAGTAGTAAACAAAAGTTGATTTACGAAGAAAGACAACAACATTATCGATCGTTAATTCTTTGTTCATTTACGAAGAAAAGAAAGACGTGGACGAAGGAGCGACAATCAGACCACTCTACAATGTGATTAGGGTTCATAAGTGCATTTACCTGCATCATTTTAATTTCTCCTAGTGGCTAACATGTACATGAAAATTATAAAGACTGAATTGGAGATTAAATTACAAAAACTGTTTTCATTCATTTCCAACAATGCAGTGTACATGGTTTATTCCTCCTCTTTATCTTCAGAGGAGGATACATTATACTCCATCCCCACTCTCCTCACTGTCCATTTGTAAACACTTCTCTAAAACACTTGATAACCTACCCAACTCTAAAATCAGCCTCTCCACAGTCCCTTTATCAAGGGAAGAAGGAGCTTCTTGTGACACTCAGTATCTAATAATGTAAAACTGTTGAAGAATGAGAGTAAAATGGTAAAACCCGTAAGAAAGGAGTTTACCATTTTAACCTTGGCTAATAGTGGATCAAGTGATTTATAAATTCCAGTGAGGTGAGTTGGTGATGTTCATCTTTACCACTCTTCTGTCGGCAAGCCAAGCTTGGGCTCGAAGTTCCCTTCCGCCTTCTTGGAGAGAGCCTCCACCCCGCTTCGCGAGTTCAGGTAAGCTTCTGCCAGCCATTGATGAGCTCGGGCGTGATATGGTGACTCATCGGAGTTGTCACATTGATGCTGCAGGTTTCAGTGCTAGGGACAGACGCGCGGCCTCTACCGGCTACCAAGGAGAGCGCAGTAGTCCAGGTGAGTGTATGCTTCTGTTCTTCTTCAATCTATGCATACTTCCATTATTTGTGTAAGGAACTTGTGATTATTCCCTTGGGGTGATATTGGTATTTATGTATTTCTTGTTAGACTGGGTGTTTCCTGTCCTCTGTTTTAAGTTATGTTAAGCTAGTACACATGCATTTATTTTTGGGTTGATGTATTGATATCTGGTACGAGATGGGGACTGGCCAGGCACTGGTACAGTGAAGGGGGTATTGGCAGTGGTAAGTCTGAATCGAAACTATGAAATAAGGCCCTTGGGGTGTGAATCAGGCCTTGAGATTTCAGAGTAGGCCAGGCCAACCACTGTACCATCTGGGTTTTGGCGATACTACTCACGATGCCTTGAACGCTAAGTTGCAGAGAGTTTTTCTTCCCAACCCGAAACGTAATAAGTTTGTTTTTTTTAATGATGTGATCCACACAGGTCCGCGCCCTGGAGCCCCTCCTTAAGTTCGCAAGGTTTAAAAGACAATGCAAAAAGATGGTTATACAGTTTATAATCAAATTCAATTATCACATAGAATTAATTCTGTGAATTTCTAGGAAAATACTATCTAATGTATGTTACAATTAAAAGGAAAAATGAAATTTTAAATTGTAGATAGAAACCAGGAGAACTTTTCTGGAAATATTTTGCAAGGTTTCAAGATCTCCTAGCTCAATGCCCACATCATGGAGTAGAGAGAGTAACTCAAATCCGAACTATTTATGAAGAGATTGATTATCACACCAAGACACTCTTAGAATCTTTGAGTCAAAATAGATTTCTGAACCAAGGAATAGAAAATGCTTGAAAATTTTTAGAAGATCTAGCTAAAAGAATTGCCTAATGGGAGAGTGCTGTTGAAGTAAGTCAAGAACAAATTCCTACCCCTAGAGGAGTTCATGTTGTTAAACCACATATTGCTTTAGAGGCTAAGATAGCTAGCTTGATACATAAAATTGATGAATTAGAACTTAAACAAAAGACTGAGCCTACCATCCTTAAATGTACAAGTTGTTTTGCCATAGGTCATGTTGTATAAGATTGTTCTATCTTAAATGACTCTAAAGATATTAATGCTTTATTATATAATCAACGTAATAACTCAAATTTCAATTCTACTTATAATCCTAGGTGGAGAAACCATCCTAATTTTTCATGAAAAAATCTATACCAACAACCACCTCAATCTGTAGGACAACCTTTTATTGAACAAAATGCAATGAATAATAGTTCGTGGCAGACCTTCCTAATTTATTGAACAAAACACAATCATCAATTTGGCAGACTTTCCTTTTGACCTTGCAATGAGATTTTGGGGCGTCAATCTGCAATTACACCAAGAAACAGAGAAGGAAGTAGCCGACATTGAGAGTCTCTCCTTCAAGGATATGCTCAGGTTGAAAAAAGAACAGCAAATACACTACACGAATGGTTGAAGAAGAGGAGGTTGTCAATATCCTCTTTGAAGAGATGAGTGGGTGGAGGATGGAAGATGGAGAAGATGGAAAATGCTCTATAAATGGTGGATGAAGGAAGAAGAGGGGGGGTTAGTTCCAAGGCTACGAGACTATTTTATAGATGAGAGGATTGGCAGTTTACGAGCTGGTAGTTAACAAGGTCGTGATGTACGTCCGAACATGTAAAATCATCTCATGCAATCCACTACTTTAGTCTGTCCATCCACATTCTTCATAATTGAGTTGCAGCTAAATTAATATTTAATTTTGCTTTGTCACGTAATTCCTGCAGTTACTTATCGAATTTCCTTGCAAACACTTAAGAAATACATTTCGTGAAATGCATCATATCACAGGAGAAATAATTCATAACATTTAGATCTTAATTGTAATTGCAATTGCTTTAACATTAATGAAATTCATTGCACAGAACAAATAGAGTACAGGTCTGAGGGTAAACTGGTTTACTATCATGTAAGTTCGTGGGTAAACCCTTAACACTCACAGAATGGTCTGAGGGTAAACAGGATAACCCATGGATAAGTCCGTGGGTAAACAGCTTAACCTCGGACTTGCATTTAAGCATAAATCACGAGTTTTTCTCTATATATTAATCATTCTATTAGTAGCCTAAATAGTCAAATGTCAATCACTCATTCCTTTCTCAATAGGTAATAAACATAAACATAATTAATGGCTGAAAACGTAATTCATGCATCATTAACGTGAATAATCGTATATACTGCTCAAAAGTATAGTTAACATTGTAATCATCATAATTCAATGTACAATGCAAATAAAACTCATTAAAACACATAAATTAATATCAATAAAATGCATACTTTTGAGTCTGAACAAATTCCTCGTACTTAAGTTTTGTTAGTCACTTGGCAATATACTAAAATGAAACTAAAACAAACTATGAAGGTGATAAAGACTACTAACTAAAATTATACTAGACCACTTTCATACGGAACACGACTACACTTAATAGGTACAGTAAGCCTTTAAACCCCTAGGTTACCCTAGTAGTAGAGTTGTGTCTCCACTTTTTAGTGAATACACC
This sequence comes from Amphibolis antarctica, assembly GCA_024699675.1. Taxonomy (NCBI): domain Eukaryota; kingdom Viridiplantae; phylum Streptophyta; class Magnoliopsida; order Alismatales; family Cymodoceaceae; genus Amphibolis; species Amphibolis antarctica. Next base: position 11,667 of record JAMKPZ010000572.1, on the reverse strand, counting down.
CACAAAGTCCTAAGAAACAAAAAAAATAAGATATAAGAGAAAGAAAGAAAAGCAGAGAGGTGAGAAATAGAACCAACCCAATGATCATTTGAATCACTTGTTGCTAGAACAACTTCAGGGGGATGAGGTAGTTCAGTCTTACAACACTCCTTCTCCTTACCCTTAAATCAAATAGACTCATTTAAAATGTGAACAAGAAGTCACCTTTTCATGAGAACCATCTGTCTTGCGCAAGCAAGAGGAATTCGCACCCTTACTACTCTCAATCAGAAATTAAATCATTAAAACAAGCATACACATCTCACCAATAAAAGAGGGTACTTTGAGATACTCTCATCCTTTCTAAAATATTGGAAAAATGCTCTGGTCAGTAGACAAGGGATAAGACAATAATATACCATCACTTAGAATGTTGACTTGTTGATATAGTATCATTTCACTTTATTCTCGCATCTCAAATAACTTCAAATATTTCCCTTTTTCTACTCATACTGACATTGATCCCTTAAGTTTTCTGATTCTTTCTCTATAAATATTCGTCATTCTCATTTAATGTTTTTTTGTACTTTTTTTTTCTTCTTTTTCTTTTTTTATTTTTATTCTTTATTTTTATAAAAATATATTAATTGATATAGCATTGCACTTTTAGAATTAATAAATGACCCATAGTCAATTAAGTTCATCACCTTATATCTCCATAATCTAATTTCCAAATGAACTTCATGATACATTAAAGCTTAAACCCTTGCTACCTTCCTTTACATCACCTTTAACTCAGAAAAGTTGGGAGATATCTCAATATAATGCACACTAGAATGGAAAATTTTCATATCATGATTAATTTTTTTGGTGACACTTAGCATAGGTTATCTCTCCACTCAAATAGGGTAAAGAGAAAGAAATTAAATCCTCCTTAGAAAATTAGGTGAACAAGACATTAATTCAAATGAAATAGGAAGACTCAACCCATTACACAAGTTAATCTGAAATCTATCTCATCTAAGGGCAATAGGTTATTTGGAATTGGTTTTGAAGATTCTCTCTCAGTATAATAGGGTCTTCCCATTAATTCTAATAGCAACACTTGAAACTCATATTCCTCAAGGTTTGTCCTTGAGAAAAATATAAAAGATGCGAAAAATTTAAAAGTTTAAACATTTTTAAACTATTTAAACTGATGAAACATAAACCTCCCTCATACTTAAACTTTGCATTGTCCTCAATGTAAATAGAAAAGTTTAATATAAATAGGAAAATTTATAACAACTATAAAATAAAGTAAACTTCTCCTTCAAATCAAACATATGAATGTGATGCATGTTAAATATTGCATTGAACTCAGTATGATAAAGCATTTGAAATGCATGAGTAATGCTATCAAAATTAAATATCAGTGTTATGCATCAATAAGATATGTTGAAAAGGAGGTATTGTTTTCTCAAAACAAAGAAATAAAAACAGTACTCCTAAAGTGCTAAGTTTGTGGACTTGTAATTGTTCAAAAGAAAATCAGGTGGTTTATAAACACACCACTAAATTGCAGCCTCATTAGCTTAAGTCGAGTGGTGTTGCACATCCCCTCTATAAGCTGTATGCTCATCAGGTACACGAGGATTCTGTAAGGATTGGCTTAGAAGAGCACCTTTGTTTCTTAGGTTCAGTAAATTCGATATTTGGTTCAATTGTGTTTCAATTCTTTTGATAACTTGATCATGTACAATAATTTGGGGATTCAATTTTAATGCTGAATCTACTTTTTGCAGTAAGCTTAATATTTGTTTGTCAAAAGTTTGATCATGAACAAATTGATTATGATTTACATTTAAAGAACTATTATTCATTGCGTTTTGTTCAATAAAATGTTGTCCTACAGATTGTGGTGGTTGTTAGCTTGGATTTTTTATATGAAAAATTAGGATGGTTCCTCCACCAAGGATTATAAGTAGGATTGAAATTTTAGTTGTTACGTTGATTATAGAATAAAACATTAACATCTTCAGAGTCATTTAAGATAGGACAGTCTTCCACAACATGACTTATGGCAAAACAATTTGTACATTTAGACATGATAGACTCAGTCTTTTGTTTAAGCTATAACTCATCAATTTTACGTATCAAGTTAGTCATCCTAGCCTCGAAAGTAATATGTGGTTCAACAACATGAACTCCTCTAGGGGTAAGAATTTGTTCTTAACTTACTTCAGCAGCACTCTCCTATTGGGCAATTCTTTTGGCTAGATCTTCTAAAAATTTTCAAGTATTATTTATTCCTTGGTTCAGAAATCCATTTTGACTAAAAGATTCTAAGAGTGTCTTGGTGTGATAATTAATCCTTTCAAAAATAGTTCTTATAGTAAGCATCGACTGTAGCTAATTCCATCTAACCATTTATACAACTTATGCAAGCATCAACTGTAGCTAAAAATGGTCTTCCCAAGATTATTATAGCTTGATCTTGAGTTATACTTGAAGCTTGTATTTCCATTACAGTAAAATCAACAGTGTAAACAAACTTCATAACCCTTACCAAAATATTTTTCACTTTTCCTAAAGGTATTTTTATGGATTTATTTGCTAGCTGCTTTCGTAGGTTTGATATTATCCAATTTTAACTTCTCATAAATAAAATTAGACATGATATTGATTCCAGCCCTTAAGTCTATTAACACTATATTAAAATAACAATCCCCTGTATAGCAGGAAATAACAGGAGTTTCTGAATCAATTTAATTTTTCAGGTACAGGATTAATTAACATAGAGCTTACCTCTTTAGCTAAAAATGCATTTTTTAAGATTTTCTTCCTTCTATTCTTGGTACACAAAGTTTTAAGATATTTGGCATATGAAAGAACTTGTCTAATAATTTTCAATAATGGGATATTGACTTTAACTTGTTCAAATATTTTACTGATTTGTTCCATTTCTTGATCCTTAACATTTCTCATTCTATATGCAAATGGAAAGTGCTTTTTGTTTGTTAACTTCTCTTCATTTATAACATCTTTCTTTTCGATTTCATTACTGTTTTCAGATTCTTTACTATTTTGAGATTCTATATTATTCTCTAACTTAGCATCAGCCTTGTCTTCTAGACTAGATTTTTCTTTAATTTCCTTTTTCTTTGTAAAATTGTCATTAATTTTTTATTCTTTATCATCCTCTTTTGAACCTTCATAAGTGACATCAGATCTTAATATTATACTTACATCTTTTAATTCTTCTTTTAATACATTGTCTGTTACAGGAGCCTTAAAATCTTCTTCTAAGTTAAGGGTGGCTAACACCTCAGATGACTCTTTTATATTTTTGGAAATAGGGTTATTCATAACCTCAAATGGTCCAACTGAATAGTCCCTTACCAAATAATCAAGTAACTCATATCATTCTCTTTTTCCTTAATATTTTCAGCTTCTGCAGCTCTATAAAACTGATTTGGTGTGAATGTTGCACAAGTATCTAAAGGTTTCTACTGGAAACTTTCATCTTGTTCAGATAAATTAGAGTTCTCTATAAATAAGTCAATGGATCTTTGAATTTCATCTAACTTCTCCATATGATTAAATGCAGTTAGCTCATCATATTGATTTTCTTTCATTACCTCAAATGGTTGTATATTCTTCTCTGTATATGAAATGTTTTCTAATGAATTCACCTTAAGATAATTCTGATTTCCATTTGAGTTCACCAAATTAAAATCATTGTTTCCATATTCATTAAATATTTCAATGTCTTTCGTTTTCTGTATTGATTCATCATATCTATTTAGCAATTTTTCGAATTCTTGTGATATTCTTTACTTACTATAATTCTAATCGATTCCAATATTAATTGGTAAATTATCTCCAAGACTTGATATACCTGTATCAGTACTTTAAACACTCTGATCATCTTGTAAGATTGACCAATTTGAATAATTTTCATTTTGTAATTCATTAAGTTTGTTATACTCTTTCGTATTTCGTATTGTTTCATCTACTTTATCCATTAATTGCTAGATTTGTATTGATATATTTAATTGGTAATTTTGATTTTCATTCATATGATTATACTTTGAATAATAATTCTGCATTCCTGAATTGCCATTACAATCCCACAAATTAGAATTGTCATTTCAGTTATAATTATTTTAGGAATTAACATTAAGTCCTTCTAAATCATACTGTGAAGAGTAGTCATTAAACTCATAGGTAAATAATCTCTTCTAACATAATTAGAATAATTATAATCCTTATAACTAATCCCTGGAACAATCCCAAAATCACTCTTATACGAGTTATATGAGTCCATTATGTAATTTAGAATTTAAATGCAAAACTCTACTCTGGAATAGCAATAAAACTTTGAAATAGAATTTAACAGCAGTAATGCACATAAATCATATTGCAGTCCTAGTTAATACCAAAATAGCAAAAAACAATACTAATTGCAAGAAATTAAGCAATCCCTGGCAACAGCGCCAAAAACTTGTTCCACCCTAACACAACACTTGTAATTCTTTTCTTATATAAATTGTATGCGCGAAATATTTTAATTCACTACAAATGCATGAGTTCAGATGTAATTAGTGTGTAAGTACAGGTTTGTCTACAGGGATTAGTTTTTGCTCGGTGTTTAGCTGAATTGGTGACTTCAATTAAGTGAAACAATTGATTAAATATCTTATAAGCAATATCACAGTTGCCTTGTTCCAATTAACCGCTATGATGGTCTTTAAATACCAATTGTATTACACTTTTCAGAGGATTTTACTTCTAAATATTTAATTCTTTTTAAGCTTTAATATTGTACACTTCAGTTTACATAAAATTTAACGTTTTGCACAGAAGAAGCATTTAACCCTCAAGGTAATTTGTGGGTAAATGTTTCTACCCTCGAAGTTACCCAAGGGTTGTGCTATAATTATGAATTTCAAATGTAAAAATAGCACGATTCAAATTGGCTGAAACTTCTAAAAGTTGAATGATTATATTTTTGGTCTTTTTATATATTTCAAAACACAACACACAATACAATACAAGAAATACAATTCCATACAAACTTGTAAAAGTAAGAATACAACATTCAACATTACAGCAAATATAAAAACATATTTTAATTACCGTAACTACGTTGATAAAGTGTGTGATTGTAGATTTGATTGTTATTGTGAAAAATGTTGAGTAAAATAAAGAAAATAAAAATGGAAAGAACACCTAATGTTTCACTGTAATTTCTCTCTTCGAAACTTGCTTAGGCTGGAAACTTCTTTTTGTCTTTACTTCCAGTCTACTAGGTTGTCAATCTGGCAGACCTTCCTTTCAACCTTGCAGTGAGATTTTGGGACGTCAATCCACAATTACACCAAGGAACAGAGGAGGAAGTAGCTAGCACCGAGAGTCTCTCCTTCAAGGATACGCTCAGGTTGAGAAAAGAACGGGAAATACACTATGTGAATAGTTGGAGAAGAGGATGTCGTCAATCTCCTCTCGGAAGAGATGAGTGGGTGGAGGATGAAAGATGGAGAAGATGGAAAATGCTCTGTAAATGGTGGATGAAGGAAGAAGAGTGGGGGGGGTTTAGTTCCAAGGCTACGGGACTGTTTTATAGATGGGAGGATTGACAGTTTACGAGTTGGCAGTTAACAAGGTCGTGCACATTTGGAGATGTGAGATCATCTTATGCAATTCACTACTTTAGCCAGTCCGTCCACGTTCTTCATGGTTGAGTTGCAGCTAAATTAATATTTAATTCTGCTTTGTCACGTAATTCCTGCAGTTACTTATCGAATTTCCCTGTAAACACTTAAGAAATACTTTTCGTGAAATGCATCATATTACAGGAGAAATAATTCATAACATTTAGATCTTAACTATAATTGCAATTGCTTTAACATCAATGAAATTCATTGCACAGAACAAATAAGGTACATGTCCGAAGGTAAACTAGTTTACCCTTACGTAAGTTCATGAGTAAACCCTTAACGCTCACAGAATGGTCCGAGGGTAAATAGGATAACCCACAGACAAGTCCATGGGTAAACAGCTTAACCCTCGAACTTGCATTTAAGCATAAATCATGAATTTTTCTCTGTATATTAATCATTCTATTAGGAACCTAAAGAGTCAAATGTCAATCATTCATTCCTTTCTCAATAGGTAATAAATATAAACATAATTAACGACTTAAAACGTAATTCATATGTCATTAACGTGAATAATCGTGCATACTGCTCAAAAGTATAGTTAACATTGTAATTATCATAATTCAATGCAAAATGTAAATAAAATTCATTAAAACACATGAATTAATATCAATAAAATACACACTTTTGAGTTTGAATACTCGTCTAGAAATGTGTCATCTATTGGTGGATTAGAAAGAAATGATGCATCCAACCTAGACATAATCTGCAATAGTGTTTTCACAACCTTTTTTATCTTTAATATCCAAATCAAACTCTTGTAATAACAAAATCCATCTAATAAGTCTTGGTTTAGCCTCTTTTTTAACTAACAAGTACTTAAGTGTTGAATGATCAGTGTAAATAATAGTGTGATTGTCTATTAAATATGACTTAAATTTTTTTAAGGTAAATACTACTGCTAGAAATTCTTTTTTAGTTACACTGTAATTAATTTGTGTTTCATTTAATGTCATACTAACATAACATATTACTCTTGGTAGCTTATCTAATTTCTAACCCAAGATTGCACCTAAAGCGTAGTTTGATGCATTACACATTAACTCAAAAGGTTGAGACCAATCAGGTGCGTAAACTATAGGTGAAGTGGTCAAGGTTTCGTTTAGAAAGTCAAAAGCTTTCGTGCATTCCTCATTAAAATCAAATTTTGCATCTTTAATTAATAACTGAGTTAAAGGTCGAGCAATTTTACTAAAGTTTTTAATAAATCTTCTATAAAAACCAGCATATCCAAAAAATTCTCTTATATCTTTAATTGTTTTGGGAATAGGTAAATTAAATATTAATTCCACTTTTGCTTTGTCAACTTTTATACTTTCAGCAGAAATAATGTCCTAAGACTATTCCTTGCTTAACCATAAAATAACATTTTTTTCCAATTTAATACTAACTTTTTTTGTTCACATCTCTCTAACACTTTTTGTAAATTACTTAAACATTTTTCAAATGAATCTCCATATATAGAAAAATTATCCATAAAGACTTTTAAAAATTCATCTATAAAGTCTACAAAGATTTCTATCATACATATTTGAAATGTGGCAGGTGCATTACATAACACAAAAGGCATATGACTAAAGGTAAATGTTCCAAAAGAACATGTAAAAGTTGTTTTTTCTTGATCTTCAAGTGCAACCGGGATTTGATTATAACCTAATAACCATCTAGGAAACAATAATATTCATGCCCTGCTAGTTTATCTAACATTTGATCTATAAAAGGCAATGGAAAATGATCCTTCCTAGTTGCTGCATTCTGTCTTCTGTAATTTATACAAACCCTCTAATCAGTTTGAACTCTAGTTTGAACTAATTCTTTGTTATCATTTTCTACAACTATTATCTTAGATTTCTTAGATACTACCTACACTAGACTTACCCAAGAGCTATCAGATATAGGATAAATTATATCATTATCTAACTATTTCAGAATTTCTTTTTTAACCTCTTTAATATTCGGATTTAATCTTCTCTGTGGTTGCCTAACAGGTTGAATTTTAGATTCCAGATTAAACCTATGTTGGCAAATAGTTGAACTTATATCATTTATATCTATTGTCTACCATCCTTTTTCTTCTTTACACTTTCTTAACACTTTGAAAAGATTTTCTACTTGTACTGATGTTAAATCAAAAGTAATAATGATTGATAGAGTTTCATTCTTTTCTAGAAATGCATATTTTAAATTTTTTGGAAGTGGTTTCAGTTCAAGAACAAAATGTTCTGAAATTAAAGATTTGTTGTCATTTTCAAACTTTTCCTTTTTTATGTCCATAATTTCGATTTGCTCAAATATTTCTTCTTTCAACATTTTTCAATTGGTATTACGCATCTTTCAACATGATCTAATTCTTCTACATCTAAATCCTCATCTATTTTAAAAGTTTGTCCATCAAATTAACTTTAAAATTTTTAAATTGGAGCTCTTTAAGATTTTTCTTGACTTCATTAAAAATATTCAGTTCTAACATTTGATCACCCCAAGTTAGTTCCATCTAACCATTTCTACAACTTATACAAGCATTGGCTGTAGCTAAAAATGGCCTTCCTAAAGTAACTATAGCTTGATCTTGATTTCTCTTTGAAACATTTGTTTCCATTACAGTAAAATCAACAAGGTAGACAAATTTCATAACCCTTACTAAAATATTTTCTACTTTACCTAAGGGTATTCTTATGAATTTATCTGCTCGCTGAATAACTATTCTAGTAGGTTTGATATTTTCCAATTTTAACTTCTCATAAATAGAATTAGGCATAACATTAATTCCAACTCCTAAGTTTATTAACAATGTATTGAAATAACAATCTCCTAAAAAACTCTGCCCTAGCCTTCAAGTGAAACGTGCTTGTATGTAGAAGAAGTAGCTTGTCTCTCTCGTTCATAGCAACTAAGCAATGGCATGTAGGAAGAAGATTATTGAAGTTCCACGACTCCTCCCGCACACTTGGTAGGTTAAGATTGATAAAGTTGAGCAGGAGATACAGCTTGAAGTCTAGGTATGACTTCACTTCTGAAGTTTTCGAGGCAATTGCAGAGGAAGTCAAGAATGCAGAAAGAGAGAACTAGTTCCTACAATTAAGGTCTCAAGGAGAAAGATTGCACAATGTCAAATGTGTTGAGCGATATGTCCTAAAATTGTTTACTGAAACAATGACTTCATGCACGATAGTCGTAGTTGGAGAGTCTTCACAAGCTGTTGCAAGACTGAGTAGAAAACCAACTTCAGCTAGGAAGACTAAACCCTCTCATCCACCACCTTCAATTTCAGAATGCTTCACACCCAAGAGTAGGGTTGAAGATTTCAAAGACTAGTTTAAAGCCACCCTTGCATAGCAACAAACTGAGGTAGTCAGTTTTGAAACTTCAACTTCCAATAGCAATGTTCAATCTATAAGTAGTGAAAGTGATAATGAAGGGATGTGGATAAGTAAAAATTTTATTTCTTCCTTTGAATTGAAATGCCTTCAAAGGGTTGCAAATTTTGACAAAAGAGAAGTCACTGTCTCTCAGTCTTCTCTATACATAATTGACTCTATTCCAGCAAATTGATCAAGCTTTGCTATGAATGATTTATGTATGAAACTTATACATAAAGGATATACATCATTCAATTTGATTAATCAGAGGAATGATATATTTGATTTTGTTTTAACACATAAAGGTGATAAATTTTAAGTTTTTGTTGAAATGCAAAAGTATATTGATAGAAATGAAAAGCTTCCCAGAATCTATATTCATTTAATGACTCAATTTAAGCAAGAGGATGCTCTTGTGAGCATTTTGTCACTTAAGGCTAAAGTGTATATAGGAAACACTGAAGATATAGACTGTATACTCTCAGTTGTTCTAGAAATAGTCTATACAGAGAAAGATAGTCCTGCTAATGATCAAATGGACACTGTACAAGATATTTTGAAAAATTTGAAGGCACAATGGTCTACTACATCTAGTATAGAGGAACAAGAAAATATTTTTAAAACACCTGATGATCAAACTTTAGGTGATTATTTACAAAGTCTGAAAAGAGATAAGTTGTATGCAATTGTTTGAGCTAAAGCACAATAACAAGTTGAAGTTTTTACAAACTTTACAACTAGAGTAGCTAGTTTCTGAGCATATTTCAGTTGCTGAACAAGTTATGGAGGAAGCTCCTAAGGTGCAAATTCTAGAAACTATAGAGGAGCAAGAAATTCCTCAAATTATCTCAAGTGATCCACTAGTAGAAGACACTCTTGACTTGCATATTGAAGAAGAATATGTTAATGAGCAACAAGAGGTTCACCTATGACAGATGAAGATAACTTGAGATTAGTTATTTATCAATCATAGATAGAGAATGTTGAAGATTTTTCAAGTACTTTACATTATGTTCTTGAGGAAGGTATATTGTTAGATAATTTATATTTCAGAAATTAGGATTGTCTAGATAAATATAATCAATTTTTAAATACTGAAATAATTCATGAAAGACCTATCAATTTTACTAGTTTACAAGAAATTCGAGAACTTTTACAGTTTCAAGGTCTTTTAGATAGTACCAACTACATGTAAATTAGATATTTTTCAAGAAGTAATAGCTGCCTTTTATGTAAATTTACATGTTGAGGAGAAATAGATTATATAGTAATATAGACAAAAATGTTTTTGAACTATCTCCACAGTTGGTATATAACACATTAAAGTTGAGAAATGAAGGTGTATAGTTAGTGAAAACATCTCTCCATTTGCTAAATTGAAACATCAGTTCATTAGTAAGAAACCATCTAGCTCATGGCAAATTATAGTACTTAGATGAACTTAATGGCAAAGTTAAGTTTATTGCAAAGATTCTGCAAGTAGAAAATTTTCAGAAGAAGGGACATTTAGAACATATAGAGAGAATTTGCTCATATACCACTTATGCTATTATGCAGAAGATTTAGATTAATTAGAGCACATTATTTTTAGATTCCATTCAGAATAAACATTCAAAATTGTTTTATGGAATTAGTCTTGTCAAACTAATAATTGGAAGCGGCTATGATGTCTACTATGGCCAAGAAAATCTTTTAAAACAAAATCATTTACAGTGGTAGAACTTAAAAAGTTTATTCAGAAAGTACTAGCAATAGAGATACAATAGCAAACAACAAATGAACAGCCATAGCTAAATCCCTCATTGACAGATTCACATTTGTTGTCTCCTGAAGAGATTGCTTACTTCACACAATTAGAAGAACAAATTGGTCGACAGGTGACACAGACAATGATTAGTACTGTTCAAACTCAAAGGAGAAATCGGTGACGATTTGTATCTTTTGATTTCTTGTTGTACTACTATGTTTAAACTTGACTTGTATTTGAACCTTTGTTTGTATGTGTTTATTTCAATATTACTTGTTACAAACAAATTTTATTAACTGTTCAATTTTATTTACAGACTTTTATTTTAATTATCTATTTAGTTAGAGTTGGTTCTTACATTTTATTTCTTCTTAATTATTTTTGTTATTCTCTAATCCATGTACTTTGTTAAATAATGACAAAAAGGGGGAGATATAATTGAAAAATTTTGATACTTAAATGAACAGATAATTACAACATCAAATTAATTTTGTCACCATCAAAAAGGGAGAGATTGTTGAGTATTATGTTTTGATAATGAATGGTTAATTAAAATGTTAATAATGTTTGATGGGTATTTAAAGTCGTAATTATATTTGTTCATTATCTATTTACAATATGGGTTTAATGGTTCTGTAGGTGCCTACAGAACTCAGTTCTGTAGGCACCCGTTGGATGAAAGATGAACGGCTGTTTGATGAAGAGAGAGAGTGTTGGAAAAAAAAAGCCGCGCAGAAAAAATTTCCCTTCCCGCCGATGACAGCCGCGCGGAAAAAATTTCCCTTCCAGCCGATGACAGCCGCGTAAAAAAAAAATAACGATTGATTTTCCCCAATCATCCTCACCTGCGCAGTCCACCGGAAGTCCCCTCGTCAAGGAT
>JAMKPZ010000570.1:0-85325 GCA_024699675.1 Amphibolis antarctica | reverse complement strand
GGCCCATTGACAACTCTAAATACGTCAGGACTTAACTGTTTTAAAAAATAATTTAATTATAAAAGGTATTTGCAGTATAATATAGTAGACAAACGTCAACTTATCAATTAAATTTTTACATATTATTATTATTATATAATTTATTATGAATTTTAACATTATTTGTAAAATTATTCTAGAATTTTAATTTTTCACGGATCTAAAATATAAAATATATGACTTGATACCATTGAACTGATTTAATAACATTAAATAGCTAGTTAAAATTCAGCCAAATTTGAATAGATATTTATTCAACCAAAAATTTAATAAATTCCAACCATTTAATATTATCAAATGTAAAATGAAAAGCTACATTACTAATAAGGATAAATTCGAAATTTTCTTACACTACATTATTAACAAATAATTTAATATTCATAGAAGAGCAAATAAGAATATATCTCTTAAAAACTACTGCCAAGTAAATCATAATTAAAAAAACTGTTTTAAAAACTATTTTTCTTGAAAACTGTGGCATTAGAGTGGTTGGGTAAAATAAAATAAATTCTCATTGTTAGAAATTTTTTTATTTAAATAGACTGTTTGAGTGTAAATTAAAATTTTATAAAATTATTATTTTAACACTTTTTGAATTGTCACTTTTTGAAAAAATATTACTTTTTCAAAATACAAAGTTACGATATTAGTTTATAAATTAAAAATTATACTTTAAAATTAAAATAAAATGCATCTTAACCCTCTTCAAGACTCCATCGTCAATTAAGGTAACGTAATGATTGTAAAAATATCTTCGGATTTTAAGATTTTTATTTAAATATTTACTTAAATATAAAAACCTTTTCTAAATTCACAATCAGTTAGAGAACATTTTCTTTTTTTACTTCTAATTTTTCGAGAGCAGACAAAGTAATTTTTTTTAAAATAGTTTTGAGATAAAAGGAAAAAAAAAATAATTTCGATAATAAAAAGAATAGATCAAAAAATATACGTATTATCGTAAAATTAAATATTTTTAGAAATTAAAAGTAAAAAAAAATCGAAACTTTAGATATCATTTGTTAATAAATTTGTCACCGTACATTTACTTTTTTTTACTGTACAGTTTAATTATATATATAATAATATTTATTAAATATTTTTAGTATTTTATACTTAAAAAAATATATAAAAATTTTATATAATAAATTAAATTATATAATTTCTTAAAAAATCAAACCACCCCTTATGTAATTTTACCTATTAAATCAAACCCTCCCCATGCAAAAAAAAAACCTTCTTTGGCGGCGTTTGGTGGCTGGTGTTGTTGGTGAGTTGATCTCCCACCACTCTTTAATCTTCACCAATCAACACAACTAGTAGCCTTCTCTCGATCGCCGACGGCTCCATCGTGCTGGCGAGCGAGCAGGAGGTGATGGGGGCAAAGGTCATTGTGGTCTGCGTGGCTGCCGGGCTGCTGGGTATTCTGTCCGCCGCTATGGGTTTTGCTGCGGAAGCCGAAAAGATCAAGGCGAGCTGCTTTCTAACGATTTTTTAGAGTATATTTGATTTATGTCCGATGACTTTCTGAATGCTTGTGATTTTATATTGTTTGAGTGTTCTCTCCCTTTTAGCTATACATATATATATATATATATGTATATATATATGGGAAATAATACTTTAGTGATGTTATTAGAGTATCACTTTTGATGATCTAAATTAAATTTGTCTAATTATACAGAATAAGTTCGTATAATTACAAATGTTTATAACATTTTCTCTTATGTACAGTGTTCCGATGAACAGTACTTCGTATGGTTACTTTATAACTATATAGACTTACTCTGTATAGTTAATTAGATTTAATGTGGATCATTCAAAAGTAATATATATACCAAGAGTATCTGTTATATATATATATATATGACAAAAATGATAGAAGTTTTTCTTTAAGTATCTGGTAAATTAATGAGGTCATTAAATAAATATGATCATTTCATTGGATAAACCAATGAGATCATTAGGTAAATCTGATATTCAGATCGGTTTACCAAGTGTTTTCAAAAGGGTCTTTCTGTTAAACCCTTAGGGTTTAAGGTATATATATATACATATATGGAAAAATCCTCTCTAGTGGTACCACCAAAATTACTTTTCTAGTGGTGTCTTAATTCAATGATTCAGATTAAATTTAGATCATCTAAAATTTTCAATAATTCATTTAACAAATATAACTTTGATCTTCCTCTCTATATACATTGCAATCTTTACTGTTTAACTGATGTTCTTGAGTTCGCATTTATGAAGTATTATATTTGATGGTTCCAATGATAACCTCTTTTCCTTCACCTTTATTGGCCAAAAAGTCATAAATATTTCTATTAGAATTCTCGCAATGCACTACCGCTCTCTTGAATCCTTCCTTGACTATTTCTTAAATTCATCTCTTTGTCATATATAAATGAAAAATGACTTAAAGTTAAACACCACTAAAAAAAACTCTAGTAGTGTCACTAGAGAATTAGTTATATATATATATATAAGTGATGAATCCTTTGTGGATCTTTTGGCTGTTGATTTTATTTTGTAGAGAACAAACGGGTGATGCTGCCATTTTTATATTTCATTGTATTCGTTGGGTGGATTTGTATCGTATCCCATCATCTTGTGGTTTTTTCTTTACTCTTGTTGCCATTATTCATTCATTTGAAGTGTTTTATTCTAATCATTAAGAAACTCACTGATGATATTGGAGGAGTTCTCTAGGTACATGTTGTCTAGGATGAAATAGCCTCAGTCGGTTGAAAGTTACTGGAGAAATACATTAGAATCCAAAATCATAGAACTTAGCAACATTAGGATCGAAGAGATGGAGTGTAAGTTTATTTATACAAGAAGGAAGAGATGATAAAATAACTTTTGTTGGGCATAACATCTATCTTATATCCATATAATTTCATAATTTTGTTAATTAGGATATATAATGAGTACAATTAGTAGATACTACTAAGGAGACATAAATAAGATATGGGAGAGTGTATAGAACCAACCCACTACATGCTGAAGGTTGTTAAATCTGTTGTACCACTTACTCCCTTTTCTTTCCAGTGTAAACAAACCCCATATAAATGTCAAAATGGGTTTGGTGTTGCCTATTGGGTTGTAGCATTCCTCAAGCTGTGTTTTTTCGTGTTTCCTTTCTTTCTTCTTTTCATTCTTCACCAAAAATTCAAAATGGTATCAAAGCCATGAATCCTAGTGACCACCAACACTCATGGCTATCATGCCATCAAACTCACCCACCGTCTCTGTTGAAATCTCCTTGCCATCTTTAACCTCTGACCATCATTTTCTTTCTATCAAACTTAATCCCTCCAACAATCTTACATGGAAGGCACAATTTTTCCACTACCACTGAGTTTAAACCTTCTTGACTTTGTCGATGGTACACATTTGTGCCCTTCAAAAGAAGCTTTGGTAATTATGGATTACCTTCAATGACAACACAAGGATCAGTTAATTCTTTGTTGGCAACTAGCATCCCTTTCAGAAGAAATTGTGGCCAAAGTCTTCAACCTCCATAGAGCATTTGAGGTATGGGACACGCTTTCAAAGGTCTATGGTTCACTAACTCATACTCAAGTACTGTAACTTACAATGAAATTACACCACCTCAACCTCCTCAATATTGGCAAGGTCAGCAACATGGTTGTGGCCGTTCTCCATATAGGTGCCACTAGTGGGTTACTGGCCTTCTAGTTAATATTGTCACACACTCTTGCACTGGCAGTGGCTCCCCTCCCATCCCTACTTCCAACTCCTCCTACAGCCCTCCTTGTTGTCCACACCAACGACTGGTTTCCTGATAGTGGGGCAACCCATCGTGTGTTACTTCCATTCTCAGCAACCTAACTTTCCATGAATTGTATTGCAGAAAAGAGTAGCTTTGAGTTGGCAGTAGACAAAGTCTCTAAATCACCAATACTGGTTCTACATACATCACTACTCCTAATTGCCTATTTTGCCTTAAAAATATTTTACATATTCTGCAGATCATTCAGAATCTCCCTTTTGTTAACAAATTTGTTTCTGATAATCCAGTGTTCTTTGAATTTCACTTGTTTGTTAAGGAGTAAGGAGAGGTGTCTGGGTGGAAACGTTGTGACTTTGTATTTTATATTAAGGTTGTCTTGATTTATTTCCAGAAAGATGATCCCTAAAATTGATTAATTGAGGTTGTCAATCAATTAATGAGCATATTGTGACAAATCTACTGAGAAGGAGGCTATAGAATGAAGAATTCATTTTTATGCTTATGCTGTTCCATAGAAATGGATTGGTTTCTGCAAGTATATAGATGATTGTTGTTTGTATGGTTGGTTTTGTTATTGCTGTTTCTTTTTTTCTGATGCTTTATTAGGATTGTTGTGAGGATTCTCATCGACTTGTTTGTTTTTTTACATCAATAAAAATGGGTGTCTAGCCCTCAGTTGATATATAGTAATGTAACAAGGAAAGGATTTTTTCCTATAGATTAAAGCACAATTGATGAAAGGGAAATGTGTTTTGAATTTTATGTTATAAGCGAGTGCCTTTTGATTTGTAGAGAAAATCATGTGCATTCAAGTAAATCAACCATGTTCTATAGCATAGTTGTGATAAGAAAGTACATTTCAAAGCTTAGATGGTGATGCTGAAGTGACAATAATTTGATAAATAAATTAAGAAATAATAATTCGTTGACAATAAATTGGGGCAATTCCATTTGAGGAGAAATACGGAAGTGAGTTGCTTTAGATGATTCTATCATATTAATATGACCTTTTAGTACATTTAGAACCGTGGAAGAATGGTTTATCCAAGTTAAAAGAGGTAGAAAAAGATCTAAATTACATGTTTAGAATGTCCAGTGTTTGATTGAAATAAATGGAGCAAGGGTTCATATTATTATAGTATTTAGCACTCCAAAATTTCAGTAAATGTTAGTTGAATTTTTCTGTATTTCATCAGATAAAGAGAACGTGAACCTTTGCAAAAGAATAAGGTTAATACATTGTGACATGAAGGCGAAAGATTTAAAATTTTCATTGTTTTATTAGAGTTTTGTGTATTGCAGGTTTGGTTCCACATTGGTTCACTGTTTTTTGTTATCCTTATGTAAAGAAGTTTTATGTTTATGAATGAGTAATCCAAACTTCCACCTTATTTCTGTTATTTCCAAAATTTTAAATTAAGGAAACTAAGATCTTTCTGATCATACTGTTTTGCCTTTTATTCTCCCCTTTCATCTCTTACATGTGACATGTTGCTAACAGTTGAAATGGCTATTTTGCTTTTTGCAGCTATCTGATGTACAGATAACAACTACTGGTCAATGTATGTATCCAAAAAGCCCAGCTTTAGCATTCGGGCTCACTTCTGTGGTTGCACTACTGATCGCTCAAGCTGTAATTAACACAACCACTGGGTGCATTTGTTGCAAGAAAAATCCACACCCATCTGATTTACATGGGACCATAGCTTTGATTTCTTTTATTGTTTCCTGGTAAATTTCTGAGTACGGTATTTCATTTTTATGAATAGCACTGAATTACTACTTTTACTAGAATTGCATTTTAAGAGTTTCTTTTTAACTTTTCCAAGCACACAAGAATCTAATAAGATAAGAGGTTGCATATTGAATGTGATGTTCTTCTTATCTCCTTTTTGAAAATATTTTCAACATTTTCTTTAGTTTTGGAGAGATGAACTCTTAGGCTCTTAGCCATCTAACAATACTTTCTAGTTCTGAGACTTCATTCTTTTACATTACAAATCATTAGTCATGCTATTCTAAACTTTAGAAAAAACCTTGCTGCTGTCAAGAATTTTTTAGCATGCTTGATTGGGAATTTATCCCTTTTTCTTGAAATTAGAATGCTATGTGATTTGTCAAAAAAAAGGGATTTTTCATGCTCGTTCAATGCACTTTGCAAAGTAAATTTTTTGATTCATAATTTTCATTTGTCAAAGTTGATATTTGCTAACCTTCTTACCTTTAAATCTTAAATTTGGTATGAACAAGGTAGTGAAAAGAGGAAAAATGAGAGCAAGAGAATGATGAAAGGACTCATGTAACTTGAGACCTCTGTTCTACATGTAGTAGTAGTTGAAACATGTTAAAACCTAAAACGTCTAAACAAGCTAACAACCTAATTACAAAATAGAACAAAACTCAACACTCTCCCTCAGGTTGTGGTTGTGCCATACATGTCCTAAAGCCCTAAATCGCTTTAAAATAATTTGAACTTGTCTTTATCAACAGGTGTGGTGACTAATTCAGCCAGTTGATCTGTCTGAACAAATATGATTTCAAAAGTTGTCACTGAACTTTTCAGCATAACTTGCTTGAGGAAATGGATCATTTATCCTGTTTCCCTTGCTTGTATAAACTAGAATTACATCATCATGCTCTTTCTTGAGAAGCATTATTCTGATCAGTCAAGTGGTTGAATTAATTGTATTGCAGGATAACATTCGTAGTGGCATTTCTTCTTCTGCTGACTGGTGCCGCCCTCAGCAATGACTACGGTCGACGAAAACTGTACTTCGATGACTACTGTTACGTCGTCAAGCCTGGTGTTTTCTCAGGGGGTGCGGTCATGGCTCTTGCCAGCATTGTCCTTGCAATAATCTACTACACCATGTCTTCTGCATCGAAGAACAACGCATTGCAGCCGCAGCAGAATCAAGGCATAGCCATGGGGAAACCCAGGGTTCCACCTCATACCACCCGGCCCATGTTTGTGCATGAAGACACTTATAACAGGCAGCAATTTCCTTGAGAAATCTTGCCTACTGTTACCTCATTCCTGCACTCAGAAAAGTATCATTCCTCCCAAGGAAATGGCCGCGCCCATTGTGTACTGCTAATGCCACTCCTCCATCGGTTTGCTTGCATCATGCCATTGCGTGGTGCTGCAAGCATGCATCCCATGAACCATCAAATACCAACTTCATTAGTAGGTCACATACAGACTTTGGCTATGCATTCACATCTTTTCTCCTTCCGTGCTACTGATTTAACTTGTTAAGAGTGAGTGCAGCATTCAGGTACCAAACATTTACATATTTTGATTGCACCATACAGAATGCTTGGTCACTTTTAGCTGTGGATCATAAAGAATGTTCTTTTTAATCAGATGAGTTATTGTACATCAAAATCAAGATCAACAAATTAACAGCTAAGAACTTGTAATCGGTCCAAAGATTGTTTGTCATTATGGTTTTGTTTGGTATGACTCATTTAAATAAAAAATTACTTTCAATGTAATGATGATATGAAAGATTTTTAAGGTAGCATTTTCAAAAAGAGTTTAAAAGAATATTCAAAAAGATTTAATACAAAAAATTAAAGAAGTCAACTTTTTTTTGTTCTTAGAGTTGAAAAAACTCTTACCAAACAAAAAGTCTATTTAAAAAGGGAAGGCGAGTAACCAATTTTTTTTTACAAGGGTTAAACTAAGAAGATATAATTGTCAACCCATTAAAGACCAAAATAACATTTTTCTAGGTAAGGATTCGAATTCAAAACCTTAGAATTTTGAGTAAGATTTCACAATCATTAGATCACTACTTCAGTGATCTCACAAAAACACCACTTTTGAGGAGAAACCAATTCTTATATCAAGTAAAATTAAATTTTATGCAAACAAATAACCATCGTCTTCTCAAGAAAATTTCGCTCTCTTGGGATGGAACTATAGCTCCCTCACATGCACAAACAGTGCTCATGCGAGAAGATTTAAAGAATGTGCAGAGAAGATTCTAATATCATCTTTTTCTGTTTTCCAAAAGGAATAATAAATAACGCATCCTTCGTTCTGATAAGAAAATGGCGCTTGAGTTTAAAAAGAAATTGCATTCTTTGTATAACGGAAAAAGCAATATATTGTACCAAAATTCAAGTCAAAACCCAAATCAAACAAAAAAGAAAAGCATAAACACATGAGAATCACATGTATTTGTGCGGCTGACGAGTGGATTTCACTCATGACCATACTTGGAGCAAAAAGGGTTTACCTTGTACACGAGGTTTTCAAAAATGTAGAATTTGAGAAAGGTCCAACCATCCATAAATGTAATTGGAGGAGATAAATTGGCAAATTGAGCTTCAGCATGCTTCAGGTAAAATGGAACCAGGTTAGAGGAGACGCCACTCAATCCTAAGTTTTGCAAAAGCTTGTATTTCAGAGATAGACAGCACCACATCATTTCATCACATAAAAGAGCTCTCTTTCTTGTCTCTCATTTCATTCTAACAAATAAAATTGCAAGATGATCTGCGGATTTCTTCACTTGGCAGGATTAGCAGCTTCGGTTGTTGTTGCATCTCTAGAGATCTGTGCAACGTAAGGCTTCAGCTGCAAAGAAGAGTTACATACAGGTATCAGCTTCAGCAAATGGCAGCTCATAGCGTTGAGTTTGAAACGATGGGAAAATGCGTTTCTGATTTTGGATCTGACGTTTTTTTAAGTACTCAGCCCCATGCAACAAGGGAGCCTATTTGTTTATCATACGGATTCAAGGAAGCCGAAGCCGTAATAAAACAGAATGATTCCAATATATATTAATAGCACATTAACTGCATTTATTTGCAATTCCAACTTCAGCTCTTGTATTGTAAATGAAGTTGGTTAGAGTTATTATTAATTAGAATTGGAATTACGTTTGTTTAATTTTTTTGTAAATTAACTCTTATATCATTAGTTGTCTATATTGTGCAAGATAGTGTTGTCAATATTGTTCATCAACTTCAACGACCAAAGATAACGGAAGCTAGAGTTTGGTAAACAACCCATAACTCAAAACACCTATTATGAACAGTTTCCACAACAATATTGGCATCGAATATATTTTACCTTGAAATCGGTTAAATTGGGGACAACATAGCGAGGCAACTTTTCATCAACCACAACATAGCCACCTGCATCCATATATTAACATTGACGTTAAATTAATAAAGATAGGTAATGCTATCTATTCCTTGATTCATGGTAAAAGTAAAACCATGAAAATTTGTTAAATCTGTTATTTTGATAAAAACTGAAACAATTCAGCAAGCTCTGTCAGTACTAATACACATCGTAGAAAAGTTTCTCATTTCAGTAGTTATAATATAATTCACAATAGCCAATTCCTAGAATGATGACAGTTATTGCAAAGAAACTTGGTTCCCCACACGTGAAAGCAATAAACCACCAGTAATCAGTCACCCTCAATCTAAAGCAAATTCCTGAGGGTTTGCTTTCCAGAAAGTTCCAGAACATTATGGTTTCAGTCTCATAACAATAAAACAGGGGAATTTTGTAATTCTAAAATATAAAAAACAAAAATGATAAATGCAAAAGAAAAATTAAAAAGTTAAAAATCCCAATTCAACGAGAATGCGTTTAAAACAGAAATCTGAAAAGACATGACAAAGTACAATTTGGGAAAAATGGAACATCCCTTGGTATCCAAAAAAAATGGAGCATCCATTGATATCCAAAATCCAATCCAAATTTGAATACATTTAGTAGAAAAAATCTAAATCCAATGTCTGAAAAGACAAATTTAGATTCCAAAAGTGATTTCCAAAATGAACTCAAATATGTACACTATCCACTGACTAAAATCTAATCTGAATCCATTTAGCAACTATCTGAATATCCATCAATCTGAATATATTTAGCCATTACATTGAAATCTATATCTACCATTCAAATATCCATCAATCCAAATAATACATATATAATTATATTTGCTACCATATTACTCATGTGGAAGATAAAGGGAGTATATAATTGAAATAAGTTTAAAAATATACTATTTTAAAATGAAAATTATAGAAAACACTATAAAATAAAATATAGAAAAAAATGCTATTGATACTTGAATTTAGATATTCAGATTTGGACTATCTAGATTTGATTCTATGATTCAAATATTATCTGACTTTAGGTAAATATGATGGATACACATTCAGATATTTAAATAGTTATGCAAATATTAACCATATGAATTTAGATTATCTAGACATAAAATAGACACAGATTTATTAATAGGCTTATCTAGTTTGAATTTAGTCCATTTACAGGCTACAACCCCACTAGCTAGAGAACAAATTGACTATACTTAGGCTCTTCTAGCAAAATGACCTTACAGGATCTCAAATGCAATCCATGTAATCTAGTCGGACTGGTTGGATCAGTGCTTGACTGGATGAACTCGTCAACTGGATGGATCACTGATCAGAGTGTTCAGCCTCAAGACAATGAATGGGACTTGCCCACATGAGGTCAATCACGTCCCCTTCAATGGCTAAGTTATATGAGCATATTAAAGATTTAAATCAGGTTACAGGTTGTGAAAAGTGTACCATGAATACCACATTTACTAGGTATTTATACCCAACACGTTAAGTGAAGGGAGTTGGCAACCAATGAGAAATTCAATCAGCCATGTGAAGTTGAAGTAGATAAAACCTATGATCCAGCAAGGCATCCATATGACCGATTGGCAACCACGTCATTTCTGCATGGTGATTGTGTGGTATGGATGGTTGTCTACATCATCAAGTGATAGGCTTTAATGAAGCATGAGGCATGCTTGACTTAGTCATCTTCTTTGAAATATTCTTTCCAAGAAAATGACAATTCTTCTTTTGAATATGTTGATCAATTCAACCAAGAAGATTGTGTTGCACACAGTGGGAGAAGGGTAGGTAGGCAAGTCACCCAATGGCACATCACGAGCTATATGTTCCACTTGTGCATATTTCCTCATTGTAAGGTGTGTTATTGCTTACACTTAGATAGATTCAAGTAGGACAACCAACAACTCCACATGGTCGCTATCAACTTAGGAAGCTAGGAGGACAATCGACCAACCACCCTACATCAAGAGTCTCCCATTTTACTTGTACATTGAAGAGTTAAGGAGTGAAGTACAAGAAAGATTTGTTTCACAAAAAGTGTAATGATAACAACATCTTGATTACCACAATGATTAGAATGTAGTTTACTAAATTTTGCAGGTGCTTTTTGGACATCATGTCCAATAATCAACACCTTGGATTTCACACCATCTAAGCTCTATAAAAGGAGAAGAGGAGCATTTCATTTTCATCTCTTGCTCACAAACTTTTGATTCCTCCATTCAAACAAGCTAAGTAGTCTAACTAAGTTGACCAAGGCAACTAAACCAAAAAATATGAGATGGCAAACAAAGAGAGAAATTTAGCCAACCTTTGTAAGGACAAGCTCTTACACCATCTTGGTTTAAAGGAGAGTGGGGAGGAACTAGAACAAATCAGTTCATCACCAAAACTAATTAGCCAATCAATCAATCAATCATGTGAATGTTTACATCTAGTTGTCATCTGAATCTAGCAAAATGACAAAAACAAGGATGAGCTTCAATAATGGTAGGACCTTCACCAATGGTAACGTTGAGACAAGCAATCAGCCCATGTTTGACTAAGCCAAAAGCACAACAGTAATTCAAAAGAAGTCATCAAGAGACAGCCAAAGAAAGGGAAGCTACCGCAACTTACCTAATTGGTTCAATCAAAAATCAAAATCAATTGGGCCAACCAGCTGAACCCATATAAGAAATCTATCAAGTCCAATATGACCACTATTGCATTTGCAAGCCAACCAAATGGGAGGTTGTCAACATCAGCATCACCGAGAACTTTACAATGTTGGGGGCCCACCTAAAAGTTGACCTTCATATCCCACCCCCTGTCTTCATTGAAATCTACATGTTCTATAGGATCACCTTAACCTAGCTTAACTCAATCTAATCTCCTAGAGTGATCTTTTCTACCTTGCCAGCCAGTGTATCCCTTTGACACATGTCTAACCCTTCAATGAAATGATGGTTGACCAACTTTGCCCATTCCACATCCATTGGCTAGTCAGCCTTTGCAATTGCCATCAATTCCCAATGCACCACCCTAAGGTAATTTATGAAGCACTCCTTGGTAACTTACTAGTTTCTTTACACACACCCCACCTATCCAACCACTTGATACATGAAGCATTGGTAGTATGATGGCATGATACAAACCTTATAGATGCTCCCAAGAACAATGTTGTAGTGGCTTGAGAGATGCACCAACATGAAGTCCACTATAAAAGTTAGTTAATCCTCTCCTTTGCTTAAAGTGACCAACAAAGTGAAAATGCCCTCAAGCATTGAGCTAATGGTATTGAAGTCCACCAAGCAAACTAGGGAAATTGTGGATTTTCTCTTGTGAGCTCCAACTTATTGAATGACTCCTAGTGGAGTGCATCACAAGATGCCCTCTTCACAACAAAAATTCTCTTGACAAGAGTGTTTGACACCTTGGTTGAGATCATCAAGGTATCCTAGTGGGAAGTGACAGCCTCATCCAAGTTGCTATTGTCAAAGAAGATTGTAGGCCCCTACTCCTACCCATCTGTCTTAGGATTCTTTGGTAGGTGGTTGTCAACCCATCAGACCAACATGATCTACTTCTGACACCCCTATGCACTAGTTACAGTGTTAAAGATTATGTTAATGGCCACTAGTGCCCTCCTTAGGTTGCTTGTTGTCGACCATCCTTCATTCCATTGAGCCACCTCCTTTCTCCTCTAGTACTACCTCACCCTCCAACTATCATTGACATAACAATCTAGGCACCCTACCTCCATGAGAGTCTCTATTGCATTCTTTATGAGATAACAATTCTCTATAGAATGGCTAGACATTTGATGGAATTTGTAATATTCAACCCCTTAAACTCAACTTGGGGCATCCCATGATCCCTTAGGCCAACAGAAAGGTTCATGGCCATAGATCTCCATCAATAATTTCATGTGTAACATGTAAAGGGGAGTGAAGTTATTGTATTGGCTAGCTAGGACCTACATAGTCCCTCCTTTAGTTTTACATATACTTGGTTAATTGTTTTATTTGCTCAAATATTGCCTTCAACATGTCATTCCCAACTACGTTATCATTGTCATTTTCAACATTCTTGGTTGCCTAAGAGCAAGTGTAAGGTATGCAGTCTGCTCAATTGATTTACAAGAGATTTTTCATAGACAACACCAATTGATGTTCCTTCCATTTAGTCAAATTGGTTGAACTAACAATCAGTTGGATAAATCAGTCAACTAGATGGATCGTTGGTTGGAGCACTCAACCTACAAAACAATGGACGAGACGAGCCCACATGAGGTTGACCTCATCTCCTTTAATATTTAAGTCAAACATGCATATTAAGGTTGTTGATTAGATTTAGGATTGTGAAAAACATACCTCAAACACTGCATTTGCTATAGCATTTATAATCAATGGTGGCAGGTGAAGGTAGTCAGCAACCAACAAACCTAGGTCAGCCAAAGTGGAGTCAAAGGTGGACAACATGTATGATCCAGCTGGAAATTCATTCAATTAACTAGTTCCCGCATCGACTTTGCATAGCAACCATACAATACGAATGGTTTTCCATATCAGCAAGTGCTTGATATTCAATGAAGCATGGGGAATGCTCAGCTAGGTCATCTTCCCTAGAATACTTTCTAGGAAAACAACAAATCTTCTTGTGAGCATGTTGATTGATTAAATCAGGACAAGGGTATTGCACATGGTGGTAAATCGGTTGCCCAATGGCAAATTGTAAGAAATCCATTCCATGCATGCACATTTCATTGTCGTAAGGCATGTTTGTGGCTCAGGCTTGAAACAATAGATTCAGAGGGGACGACTAATATCTCCACATGGTTGACTATCGACTTGGGTGGCTAAGGGTCGATACAACTGGCCACTCCACATCAACTATTTTTTTCTTTTAGATTTCATTTACGGATGCCTTTTTAAATGTTCTTTGATTGTGAATTTTTTTGAATGGTCTTTTATTTTGAATGCAACATTAGGTGATCTTTCTGAATCCACTTAAAAATGTATATATCAAAATTTCCCACATTATGAAATTGACTTCATCCCTAAAAGAGAAAGGTGGAGTTGGATGGGGCCATGCACTTGCAAGACACTAACAAAGGAAGGAATGCAGGTAAATATCGCAAAACAACCCTCCAAATTTAAGAATAATAATAAAATATTCATTGATGATGCCTTCACAAATGCAAAATATGTCATAAGCTGTAAAAGCTAGCTTTTATAGCTTCTTGAGGAAGCTAACTTCTCATGCAATTAAGAATCTTGTTTGGTATAACTTAAAAATTTTAATGAGTTCTGCACAAAATTTTTTAATTCCAGCTTTACCCCCTAACAAAAACAATTTCTACCACGTAAAAGTTTACGATGTTGTTACTCATGATAAATCTAGAAACTTTTGTTCAATAGATGTCTAATGCTACGACATCAAAAAATACCACGACATCAAGACTAAATATAAAATAAATATGCAGAAAAAGGTTTACTTCAATAAAAACTTAAAAAAACCATATTTTGTCATAACTTCAAATACTCCAAATAAGTATTCCAAGTGAAAGAAAGAGAAGACAAAAGGAAGAGACGTGCAGTATTTATTTGACTGCCATTTTATGTCAATAAGTTTTAATTTTTATGAAAATGTCAACAAGTAGTTATGAGGACGTTTTCAGCAATGCAAGTTGAAAAAGATAAGTTCTTTAGAAACTACATCAAAAGCTATTTTTCGCTTAGAGAAGCTCGGAACCTTTTGTAGCAAGTATAATATTTGCCTTCTTACAATACAGTATGGCTTTTATGGCTTCTCACGCTAATTGAAGTCCAGAAACTAGCCTAGATGCCAGCGTACCTGTGACTAGCTTTACTGTCACCAACAACGTATTCAATCCGAACAATCACAAGCAATCTACATCGAAAGAGCACGAAACGAAACAAACAGCAGAAAGCAAGACCTTTGCGAGTATGGAAGCCGGTGGACTTGCAGTTCTTTCCCTTGTAGTAATCCCGAGGCGCCCTCTTCGACGACAATATACCCAGCGAAGAAGTCCTCTTCCGCCTCATCGCCGCCCTCCCGATTCCCATCAACAAACCTAAAGGCATCTCTCGCAGCCACGCCGCCGCTCTCTCTACCTCCTAAAAATTAAAAAAGGTGCTTAACGATTGTAAATTGATATAATATATAGTAAAAAATAAAAATATATAATAAAAAGTGTTTAGACAAATAAGGTCATAGACCTTTTTATTTTAAGAGGTAGAATTAAGGTTTTTTTTTTTCACTTTTGTACTTTAAAAGTGAAAAAAAGTAATTTTTAAAGAATAATTTTGAGATAAAAGAAAGAAAAAAATAATTTTGATAATAAAATGAATAAATTAGATAATGTAAATGTTATTACGAAATTAAGAGTACTTTTGAAGATTATGAGTGAAATAAAAGAACGATACCAAAATAAAGTAAAATTTATGTTTTTTAAGAAAATACATGAATTATGATATAAATATTTTAATATAAAATATTAAATTTACTTATAAATGTTATTATAAATCGTTACGATATATAATAAAAAATAAAGGTAAAACCCTTGAAAACAAACAAAATTTAAGAAATAAAAATATGTAAGGTGAAATGTATATTTTTTAAAATATAAAATAAAAAGAAAAAAATAAAAAATATTTTTTTAAAAAAAAAATTATATAATTTAGATGTAAATTTTGATATATTTTTTAATATAAAATATTAAAGATATTTAATAAATATTATTTTACATAACTATGGTATACTGTAAAAAAAAGATGACTAGATCCGAAACGTGAAAACGAGGTATCTGATCTTATTTCGAACCTTAAGAAAAGAAAGTGTAAGAATAAAATTTATATAAAAAATTTTATAACAAAGAATTAGAAAAATAAAAGATATTATAATTTTACTCTTATTTTTTTATTTCTTTTAACTTTTAAAATTACTGTCATTATTATTATATAAATTTTTATTATCTAAATTATTATATAATTTTAAATTCATTCATGAAAATAATTTTAATTTTAACTTTATTTAACCTCTAAAGCTAAAAGAAACAATTCACCTTTAACAAACAAATACCTTAAAAATCATGACACATGGACGAGGCTTTGTTCTTTTTCTTACTTTCAGTATTTCAGAAGTGAAAAAAAATGATTTTTAGAAGAATAATTTTGAGATATAAGGAAAGAGAAGAGTAATTTTGAAAGTAAAATAAGTAAATTAGAAAATATGAATGTTATCGTAAAATTAAGAGTAAAGGAAGAAATGTGGATCGGTTTATGTTGAAATTTTTAAAAAATAATTTATAAATTTATAAATATTATAAAAAATGATAATATTATAATAAATAAAATATATAATTAAATAATAAATAGTATTTATAATATAAATGTGATAATAAATTTTTTTAAGAATTGTAATAATGATGTTTTGTAAAAAATTATCACATCAATAATAAATAATATAAAAATTGTTTGGTAAATGATATTGTAAAATGTTATAATGTATAATAAAAAAAATGTAGATACATAAGATATAACACATATGAGCATTTTTTTTTTACTTTTAACTTATTGGTGGAAAAAATAATCTTTAAGAGAATAATTTTAAAATAAAAGGAGAAAAAAATAATTTTAATTAAAAAAATATATTAAAAAATACGTATTAAGTTAAAAGTACTTTTAAAAAAAACTGAAAAAAGAACGAAATATAGTGAAGGCTCCAGATTCTTCAGTCTTCCAAACCTGTGCGGCTGCGCTGTCCTGCTCAACTTGGGCCGTGCACCTTCTTCGTTCTCGCGAACATGAATCCATCCATCACTGAGCTTGAAACATTGGTTAGCATAACAATCACCGTGCAAGCTAGAACCAGAAGGTTTCCCTCCATGGCTGCTTCTTGTTATATTGCCTGCAGAATCTTTTACCATGGCCGAGACATGCACGATCTGACCCAACGAAGTCTTATCAGAAAGGAACCTGGAAGAGGAATCCCATCCAATCCAGGTTCTCAAGATCTTCTCTTGCACTCTCTCCACCATCAACATCTTTACTGCTCAGCGGCAAAGAAAGGAACCCAAAGGCAATAGTTTCGATTCCTCCATTCTGGAAAGGAAAGCACATCTTCCATTTCTCCAGCTCTTTGCGAGGCAAAGGAGATGCCAACTCGAATCTGGATCCAAACCCTTTACGCGGCTTTATCTAATACTTACAAAACTTGACCCTTTTCCTTTTGTTCACATCTCTGCTTTAGGGCGAGGATAAAGGGAAAGGAGGAGAAGTCGAATATGCTTTGGAACGGATGAGAGAAAAGAGGAGGAAGGGTGGAAAGGTCGTGGTGGTACAAATCCAGACTTGGGTTGGGGGTGTTTTGTCCTCGAGAGCTCGGAGGAGATGGAGAGGAGTGGGTGTTCTTTCGATGGCTACAAGGTCTCCAATGGTGGTGGTGGCGAAGTGTTGTTGTCGCGTGACCCAAAGCCTCGGCTCCGGTGGACTCCTGAACTCCACGATCGGTTTGTAGATGCCGTCGCCAAGCTCGGTGGACCAAACCGTAAGTAGTGTGCTTGATTTGGTCGAGATTTACTGATTTTGGTGTCGTAAATTCCTGTCTTGTTCTCCAGCGATCGAGATGCTGCTTACTGTTTGTGGAAATGCGTCAGTGAATATAACAAAGCGTTATTTGATCTCCTCTTGTCACTTTACTTGTCCGTGGTTGTGAATTCCTTTTGAATTTGTAAGATGGTTCGGAAATTACTATCCTTGCAAATGATTTGCCGATTCATTCGTTTCTGTTTTTTAAAAAAATTATGTCAATGCGATGTTACTATCATCCGAATTGGTATGAATTCTCAAATGATGTAAGATTTCAAAAAACTACAGAATGGTAAATCAAAAACGTTTCAGAGTTCTAGTACAATACTCGTCACAAGTACGTGCATCTAAATTAATCATGGTCTGAAGGTAAAAGTTCAAATGTTAAGTTGATGATGGCAATTAATGTTCGTGCAGAGGCCACGCCCAAATCTGTGCTGAGAGTGATGGGAACGAAGGGGTTGACATTATATCACCTAAAAAGTCATCTCCAAGTAAGTATTCCACATCTTCGCTGCGTTATTCCTTGTTAACACTATGTCTTGTCAATTTTCCTTGACAAGTTTTCCTAGATTCTTTTCTTCCTTATTCGTGCACCTCCTGATGTGTGCTCAGAAGTACAGACTAGGAAAGCAAGTCAAGAAAGGGACAGGCACGGAGGATAACAGAGAAGGTAGAGAGGAATATTAAAAAAAAAATTCAACTCAGGAATTCCTGTTCTTTGATTTGATTTGATTTGTCTGTTGTTTTTGGTTATCAAATGAGGTGTTGGGTAAATATTAGATCTTTTAAGTATAAAAAGATAAATTGAGTCATGCTTACGTTTTGATTTCTTTTGCTATGCTTTTTTCTGTAATTTTACAGAAGAATCAAGAGGGCTGATAGTGAGTTATTCTCCTGCCACAAGAAGTAACATTAATCCAAAAGGAAACACTCCCACTCGGTACTACTCACATCCTTTTCAGAATCGATTGCACACAAAAGAAATTCCTTTCTCTTCTCACCTTTGTCTTATCTTATGCATGTTTCTCTTCCTCCATAAGCTCATATGAGATCAACAGTTGGTGCCCATCTGTTTTTCAGCTAAAATCTTTAATTTCATGTGTGCCCCACGGGGAGTTGGGTTGGTGTTTTCGTTTAGTGATTGAGAGTTTACTGCCATATGCTTAGCCACTAGTAGGGCGAGGATGGAGATATGAATGACGACCATATATGTTGCTTACAACTTTGGTCACATGAAACTTCATGGAATGCTACTCTTTTTTTTACCATGTATTCAAGGGTAGATGAGAGGGAAGAGAAGGATCGAATTGATGCTTGATCTAAAAGTTCTATACCTGCCCATGTAAATTTAACATTTAAATACTTAAGATTAAGAGTAAAAAGCAACGAGAACAGGAAAAAGAGAGATTAAAAGTGAGGTAGAACATCAAAGAAGGAAAAAAAAAGAAGGAATGAAAAAAGGTTAAAAAAAAGTGAAAAACATGTGAAAGGGAATGCATTATTTACATAAAGTATTTTATGTGTATTTTGCTTGTGTTTCGTTTAGAGATGCAGTCCTCTACCCAAAGAACAACGTGATTATAGCAAGACTATGTTTATGACTATTATTAATTCAAATGATAATTTGATCAATCAAGTACACTATTGCAAGTCAGGTATAGAACAGTTGGATTGGATCCATGGTGCATCTCTTCTGGTGCTTTTGCTCATATTGATGTTCTTTTTCATAGGGAAACACCATTTAGCGAAGCATTGAGATATCAAATTGAAGTTCAGAGGAAGCTCTATGAGCAACTCGAAGTAAGAATTTGTGGTGATCATTTTGAACTTTGGATGAAGCTTATATCTATCTTATATTCTCTTGATGTAGACTCACATTACTATTCCTTTTTTTATACTCTGGAAGGTACAAAAGAAACTACAGATGAGAATTGAAGCCCAAGGAAAGTACCTGCAGACAATACTAGAAAAGGCTCATAACAGCCTCTCTTTTGGCACCAACACTGCTAGAAATTTGGAGGAAGCAAGATCCCAGCTCACCGAGTTCAACTTGGCACTCTCAGGAATGTTGGAAAATGTGAACCAAGCATGTGAAAGCAAAGATGGTGCTATGGGCACCCCAAGAAGGGCCCAGACCTCTGGCTTCCAGCTCTTTCAAGAGGAGAAGGAAGAAATCAAGTTGGTGCATAGTGAAGGATCCCCCCTATTGGATTTGAACGTTAAGGGAGGTTATGAACTATTTGGCAGCTCGAGAGGGAGTGAACTGGAACTCAGAGTGCAATCTCAAAGAGGATAGAACCTGGCTTCTTGAATGAACAAATGATACCATGTTTGTTCTTCGTGATGTGAAATTTTGGCCCACTGAAACATATATTATTGTTTATTACATGCGTTCCTTTCATCCTGAACTGGTGTTGTACACGTGGCTTCCACTTCTCGATGGTCGAATCTGTAAAGGGAATGTTATCTCGAACCAGTGTTGATCTCATGAGTAATGCACCGATTATAATTTTCATCAAATGCAATAAAAATTAGTTTCTCATTTGTATTTAAAGGTGCATTCACGTAATAATAAAAAATTGCTTCTTAACAGTAATGAGTGATTCTAAGATGAATGTCAGATAAATGATATTTTTTATATATTATTTAAAGAGCTAATAGTTGATAGTAAATTGACATTTGATGTGTTTATGATAAATTTAAATTACGATTGATATTTGTGTAATTATATAATTTAAATGTAAAATATAATTATTTAAAATATAAAAATATTAATGTGATTGAAAAATATAATAACAAAATAATAATAAAAATAAATTAAAAAATAAAAATATCATTGTAAAAATAAAAATGATTTTAAAAGTTACGATGAATAATAATTGAATAGGACCTAAAACTTCACCTTGTGTTCTTTTCCTTCTCTTTGACAGAGACGGTGGATATTTTGATGTCATGTTTGTCACCGATTAAAGGCGTGGTGGACGATCACTATTGTGGAAAAAGTTGGAGGAGCTTCCGCGGAAAAGACTTACTGATTAAAGCAGACTATACCGCAGGGCATATGCACATCCACTCTAATTAATGGTTCGAACACTATTTCAACTCTGAAGTATAGTTTCTATTTTTGAAGTAATATTGCAGTTATGTTTTACAGAAGTAGTATTTGAAAGAATGAGCGGTAATTTATGAGCTATGTTTATTTGTTAGAATTGTAACTTTTATAAAGTTTTAATTTTATTCTTAAATTTTTTTATTATAAATATTTTTAAGAGTTTATTTTATTAAAAATGTTTTTAAAATGTCAAATTTTTTATTACAAAGTTTTAATTTGATGATGTTATATTTTAAAAAATATTTTTTATTATAAAAGCTATTTTAAATCTTAAATTTAAAAATGTAAGAATACAATTTTTTTTCCTTAATTTCTCTTTTTTTCCATTTTTCATATTCCTCTTTCACTTTCTTTTGCCCAAAAAAAAACAGTGATCAACTAACAGATACAAGAGTAGTGACGTCTTGAAAGTTTGAAAAAGAAGATGGAGCAACTTAGCTCAAGAAGTTGTACGTAAGCTACTTCTCAAGTGGGTGAAAATTAAGCTAAGTTAAAGCTTGTGCCTCGATATATAAGAGTAGCTAAGAGTACGAAAAAAAGTAATATTTGTTTACATTATTCTTAAAATTACTCCAACTTATTTCAAGAGCTAAGAGCAAGTTTAAACAAATGCATTCTTAGGCTGTGTTTGTTAACGCGGTGCAGTGTAGTACAGTAAGATGAGTTACGTGAGATTTTTAGTTTTTGTACGATTTTCGATGACGAATAATGAATAAAATATGTTCATCAGTTATGGTTTAATAATTTTCAAATTTACCCTCAATATTATTTTTAATAATATTTTTAAAAATATATCGAAAAATTATCACCCGAGAGAGAGTTGGAAAATCAGCAATTGGGGATGTGTACTAGCCAGCAGGTCGGCTGTCGCGTCTCATAAGCCGGTTGTCACCTGCGATCACCGGTTTTCCGCCTGACGCTCCATCTCGTAAGGCTCGAGGATAATCCAGGCTCGTGGATAAGTTCGTGGGTAAACTTCTTAACCCTCAGACTCTGCACTTAGACATAAATCACGATTTTTTCTGTGAATTAATCATTTTATCTACCTCTCCATAGCATCTTACTCGACTACATGTGTCGGTTGTCGCCTTCCATAAGCCAATTGTTGCCTGCGACCATCGATTTTCCGCCTGACGCTCCATCCTGTAAGACTCGAGGGTAATTCAATTTACCCTCGCCTAAGTTCGTAGGTAAATGTCTTAACCCTTGGACTCTACACTTAGACATAAATCATGATTTTTTCTGTAAATTAATTATTTTATCTGCCTCTCTATAGCATCCTACCCAACCACATGTGTCGACTGCCGCCTCCCATAAGCTAGTTGCCGCCTGCAACCATCGATTTTCCGCTTGACGCTCTATCCTATAAGACTTGAGGGTAATTCAGTTTACCCTCGCTTAAGTTCGTGGCTAAACGTCTTAACCCTCAGGCTTTACACTTAGATATAAATTATGATTTTTTCTATGAATTAATCATTTTATTTGCCTCTCCACAGCATCCTACCTAACCACATGTGTCAGCTGCTACCTCTCATAAGCCGATTGTCGCCTACGACCATTGGTTTTTCGCCTGACTAGGTGCGGGAGGAGGCACGCATGGGAGGAGGGTCAGATCAAGTGTGATAAAAGGGGCAGACCAGCAACAGTGGGGCTGGCCCAGTGTGAAGACGCATTTTTTGGGAAAAAAAGATGATGGTATTATCAGAATTTTACATTTAATTGCTACAGTAAAAGAAACTGCTACATTATCCTATTTCACTTTAATTACTATGCACAACCAACTATGCACAGTAAATATCACACTCCACCCTATTAACAAACACAGTCTTAGTATTGTTTGTTTGGTTTACTGTAAAATTGTAACTTCTTATAATAACTTAAACTTAGGATTTGTTTGTGCACGTTAGAAATATAAGAAATGAAAATTTAGAAAAAAGAAAATTAGGAAATGAAAAAGTTGTTAAGGTTGTCTGTGCACGTAGTAAAAATTTTGGAAAATTAATTTTAAAAATTTAAATTATAATATTTTTATTTTAACATTTTAAATATAATTTCACATTTTCCTTTTAACCATGAGTTTAACGGTGATTGAAGAAAATTGGATAAGATGTATGAGGTCAAGAAAATACGTTATGATAAAAAATTTTCAACATAACAGGATGAAATGACAGAAAAAAAGTATACTTACAACAATATGGAAAATTTTAAAATTTCCGAAACACAAAAATACCTGAAAATTAAATATATTTTTTAAAATTTTTCTTTTTAAATATTTCTGCCATAAACAAACTATCCTTTTAAGTTTAATTACCAAACGTACCTTAGGTTTCTCTTCTAAGAAACCAAAAAAAAAAAAATCCGGTGATCCGAATCCGATTCGGAGCAACGGATTCAAAACCCGATAACGCATGGCCTCTTCCCGACCACAAAAAGCCTCCCCCACGCTGATCCCTTCTTCCTAATCTCCTTTTCCACACCACTTTGCAATGCCGGAACCCCAAACACTCCGATCATGTCACCTGCCGCAGTGGCCACTGTTGCAGGTGCCTTCCCCGCCTTTCCCTCCTCCCTCCCAAGAGCCACCACCACCTCCCGGAGACCGCCACTGCCATCGCTTGCGAGGACACAGGTGAATTTCCGCCACCGAATCAATCCCTAGGTAGAATCGGTGGTCTGATGCCGTTATCTTGGTGCAGAAAACTTCGTTCCATGGCGCGTCACTGTTGGATGGGAAACGGGTGTTCGGCGATGCGGGGATGAAGAG
Source organism: Amphibolis antarctica (assembly GCA_024699675.1). Taxonomy (NCBI): domain Eukaryota; kingdom Viridiplantae; phylum Streptophyta; class Magnoliopsida; order Alismatales; family Cymodoceaceae; genus Amphibolis; species Amphibolis antarctica. Next base: position 61,914 of record JAMKPZ010000570.1, on the reverse strand, counting down.
TGTTTCCGGTGGGAATGCTGGTGGTGGTAGAAGAGGACTTCAGGTCAGTGCTAGGACGGCTGGCGCATCGAAGAACATCGAAGTGGAGGTGGAAAAGCCTTTGGGACTTACGCTGGGGCAGAAATCTGGCGGTGGTGTTGTTATTGCGGTGAGATCTTCTTATTCTCGATCTTGTTTGTTCACTTGTGTTGCGCTTGTCTGTACTAGATTGATAATGCGGTAACAGAGATTTTATGTTTCCAATAGAATTCTGGCTTTTCTTTCCAATGTTATGTTACCAGTCCTCTATCTGCCTTTCTTGTGTCTTACGATTTAACTGATATCCTCTTATGTATGTATCACATTTCGCATGCTTGATTTTGACCGCGGGCTTGGTGTCCACTTAGTTTTGTTGATTGTAAGTACTCAAGGAGGAGTAGAGCAGTTGAGATGAGGAAAAAAAAATGGTCCATGATAATTATTGGGAATTGTGACTATGAGCAGGACACTTTTCGGTAAAGGAATAGTCCAAATGAAGGACAAGCTGACTTACCGAATTAACAACTCCTCAGATTAGGAGATTTATAAGAATTAAGTCCTTTTTAAATCAAATTTGGATGTTTATATGCATTTGCACGATCAGGTATTCAGCACACTGCCCCAAGAGAATATAGTTCACATCTAGCCCCAAACTCTTAGCGGCAGAGCCAGAATTTCTTGACAGAGAATACTAAACACTACGACCTCATTTAGTTTACTGTACTCAATATGTAATGTAATTGAATTACATTCCTTAATTAGATTATTATATTTGAGTTTTTATGATTATTAATTTTGAAATTTGATTATAAGTAATTAAATTCCCTGGAACATCACACAACCAATTCATCACAAACCTAATTAAACTCCTCTTCATATAAGTAAACTAACCTGAAGTGGACTTCCTATTGCCTTTATATCTTGCATGGCTTGAGTTAAAGAAGGCCTCAACCTTGAGATGATGGGTTCTTTTGTAGACAGGGCCTTTGCCTAGAGCTCCCTTGATATACATAAGCACACATAAGACACCTTCCCAATAGAATACTCTAGGTTCATGCATTAATTAGAAAAGCAAGCTAATAGCATAGGAAATATTAGGTTTAGTGATAATCAAGTAGATCGACTTACTAATTAGTCTCTTTTGTCTATTGAGGTCCTTTGTGACTATATGAATTATCCAAAAAGGATGGACTTTGCTCTGTAGGTATACTTTTGGCCCTGCAACCTAGAAGTCCTATCTCTTATAGTATATTTAGAGTATGCTTTCTCTAAGATAGTGTCGTACTCCCCCTTGAATGGGAAAATTCAATCCCTAAGAAATAATGTGGTTTGCCCATATCCTTGGTGATAAAGCTTGTTTTGAGATATTCTCTCATTATCTATATGCCTATCAAGTCACTACTTGTGATGAGGATGCCTAAATTAATTGATATCATTAATATTGCAAACTACTTTTTTGATAGAAGACATCGTGAAATACTTTTTTAATCTAATATTGCAAAATGCTTGGTATCCATGAATTCTAGATTTTGTAGTAAATTATATAATAGGATTTTAAATATTTTTGGTAAAATCAAAAAAAATCATTACAATAAAGTTCCATCAATTTGTCTTTGTTAAAGTGCATAAGTCCACTTAGATCAAATCAAGCAATATAAAGAAGCAAAATCAACTAATCAAACACTTAAATATAATGCAACTAATTCACAAACCAAATGTTCAAGAAATTGAGTAAAATAAAAAAATAATCACCTCTAAATATTCTCATAGGAATGTCTTACCCCAATCATGGGGAGGAAACAAGTTGCCAAGGTTTTGTTTTTTTTGAAAAAAAAAAAGAGATTATGTAAGTTGTGCGAGGGAGATGAGCCATGAAATGGATCAATGATGTGCTATGTGTTGGAACAATTTAAATTGACTCCAGTAGAAAAAATCAAGCAATGTACAGTATATTCTTTCAAAAAAAGTGCCATGTATATATCAATTTTTCTAAATTGATCCCGGGCACATGTCCTGTCTTTAACAAACCTTGCTCTGCCATTGACATCTACCAAAACACAAGCAGTGGACCTTAATAGTTCCGCTCCATATATGATGTTATATATCCTTCTCAGACTCCCTTTATTGAGAAGGGTAATTTGAACTCAGTGAAAATTTTGTGCTACTGAGCATCACATACCTGTTTGTACATTTTTCTGACATGATAGTGAGCTAGTGTAGGCGTTTAGCAACTGATCTTGCAAACTTACGAGTCAAACTCATATATATTACTTAATGGCAGTTTATCCATTGTTGCAGACTTTTTTTTGCATAGAAATAACTCATTTTACTAAAAAAAAAAAACTCATTTTACTAGTGAAGTTTTGTCAATATTTCATTTGACAATAATCAGCTCATATTTTGTGTTAAAGGTGTTATGAATATATTATTGTTATGTGGATTTTCTTCTTAATGCGTGTGTTTGTGTGAGCCTAAGGTTCACCTATAAATTTGTAATCACCTCTTAACGATAATTAATTCATTCTCTTTTTTAGAGTCTCACATGATGACACACTTTGGGGCTTTTAGATATAAATGCAAAAAAGAGGCAACTTACTGCAACCATGTGTATCACTGTAATTGCAAATTCCCCTTCCAATTTGTGCAGTTAGACTTGTCAATCGTGCTGTGTCCTCTTGCACACATGACCGTTCACCCTGCCGGTCACACAACCCAATGGTCGGCCCAGTGACCTGGTGGCCCATCACCCCCGTCAGCGACACGACTCGCTCAGCCCCCTCCCGTGCACCGGTGCACGTGACACACTTTGGGGCTTTTAGATATAAATGCAAAAAAGAGGCAACTTACTGCAGCCATGTGTATCACTGTAATTGCAAATTCCCCTTCCAATTTGTGCAGTTAGACTTGTCAATCGTGTTGTGTCCTCCTACACACATGATCGTTCATCCTGTCGGTCGCATAACTCAACAGTCGGCCCATCACCCCCGCCGGCGACACGACTCGCTCAGCCCCCTCCCGTGCACCGGCGCACGCGACCGTTCACCCCGACGGCTAGCCCCCCCGTCGGCCAGACGACCCATTCTACCTCCTCCCCCCGCACACGACCATTCACCTTGTCGACTGCACAACCCGGCGGCCTATCCCCCCACCGGTGACACGACTCGTTTAGCCCCCTCCTGCGCACCAACACACGCGACCGTTCATCCCGGCAACCAGTCCCCCCGCCAGCCACACAACCCGTTCTGCCTCCTCCCGCGCACACGACCGTTCACCCTACCGGCCACACAACCCAGCAGCCTATCCCCCCCCCCCCACACAACCCGGCAGCCTATCTTGTGTTGGGCTGAGCCGTGCCTATTTCATGCTATAATTCGTGTCGTATCGATACGGCACGAATGACTTGTGGGTTTGACCCAGGCATGACCTTTTTTCGTGCTGTATCGTTGACTGGCACAGTCAAACAGTGTTGGGTCGTGCCAACACGGCCCATTGACAAGTCTATGTGCAGCCGAAAGGACTGCAACCTCCCGTACTGCTAGTCCTTGCCCATTCCACACACTGTCCCCATCAAACTTTCCACTGATGTCTTTCTTGTCAAATGCTCCTCTGAATCTTGATAGCCTTACCCACCATGTTGATATGAATCTAGCCACTGTTGATGTTAATTTGCACCTTATTGAAAAAATTGAGAGTGGTTGGGTGCTAAAAAGTCACATCAATGATCTGGTTCATCTGGATCATTGAATGTTGATGTTTTGCCAGTTTTGGTTGGATTTTGTAGTTTAAATAGAAGATTTTTTTTGCAAGAACGTCCTTAAAGTTGTATCAAATGTTGTAACTAATATTGCATGATGAAAAAAAAAATTTAAAAATTACTGACAACTGCAGCCATTTCTTATTACAACCAAAACATGTGAGGTTCAAAAAATATTTATTTGAACATAACAAATATCCATTCTTCAACTTCCATTTTTAATTACAATCACAATTTCATTATCTGTAGTGGGTTGAATGTGATTTTTTGGGCTGAGAAAGGCCTTAGATTCTGAATTATGTTTATGTGATTTTGATTTTGTTGTAAACTGATCAGTGATCTCTATAGTTCCTCAATCTATAGGTTTCTGGATTTTTAGTTGTCACTCATTTGACCAGTTAAATTAGTGATGAAAAGTGTTCTTGTTAAGTCGCACAGCTATATTGACTGCAGCTGTTGAATATTTATTGTTGAATTATAATATTTGGTAAATTAAATCATACAAATGGTAAAGCATTAAATTCTTGTAATAATTTCACTAGCATTGTTTTTTCTCCTTGATTATGTGTTACAAATACTTTTTGCTAGGGAGTCGAGAGAGGTGGAAATGCAGCAAGGGCTGGGCTGAAAGTGGGGGACCAGGTTTTGTACACAAGTAGCTTCTTTGGTGATGAACTATGGCCGGCAGATAAGCTGGGGTTCACTAAAACTGCTATCCAAGCAAAGGCTGATTCAATCTATTTTGTTGTAAGCAGGTGAAGTGTAAATGATAAACTTAAAATGTTGGATACCTTTTGTACTTTAGTGCCTATCCTGTTATTAGCTTGATTAAGCCCATCATCACCATATAACAGTCAAGGATGCATTTCACATATAACCAACAATTAGCATTCCAATGTGATTGCGCTGAAGGTAATGGTTGCATGAAATAGAAAATCAATATAAAAGTTCCTTAATGTAGAGAAAGTCGTAGAAGCATTTTATAGTTCAAAATTCTATAGGAAATTGTAAATTTACTGGAAGGAATACTTCACATTTTCTTTTGTTATTGTCAACCTACACAGGGGTGTAGAAGTAGATGTCAAGCGATTGCCAAAGAGACCAGCTCCTCCACGTTTTGGTCGAACTTTGACTGAAAGTCAGAAGGCAAGGCCATTCATATTACCGTGAAAATTAGCAGTTTACAACTACATCGGTTTCGACATTTCTCACTCTATACTGGGTGCCATTTGCAGGCTAGAGCTACTCATATATGTCTTGACTGTGGATTCATTTACTTCCTACCAAAACCTTTTGAAGAACAGGCAAGTCATTAGTCGCTTTCTCTTTCAATTGGTTTTCTTGTATTTTTTTTTTGCTTGTTAAAGTGGAATCCAATTCATGTTTAATAACATACGCGATAATACCTTAATAAACAAATTGGTGGTCTTGTTGGTATCAAGGTAAATACACCTATTCTTCCTAGAAGGATGCCCTAGAAAATCTTACAACCATTTTACAGACCCAAAGATCATTTTCGTACGATATCCTTGTTTGAAAGTTGTATTGTTTTGTTTCATTAGATTAAGGTTGCTTCTTGCTTCTCGAATACATGATATGATGATATATTGATGAACAATTGCTTTACACTTTTTGAGCACTTTGTGCTTCTCTTTCGCGGACATGTGCAATGGTTGATGGTCGTGAATGCTAGAGGCTCTCTTCCATTACTTTCTTCTACTGTTTGATCTTGAAATCTGGTATGATTTGCAGCCCGATGCTTATGTCTGCCCTCAATGTAATGCACCCAAGAGGCGCTTTGCACGTTACGATGTGGAGAGAGGGAAGGCCATCGGTGGTGCTTTGCCGCCCGTTGGTGTGATAATCGGCTTGATTGCAGGTATTGCAGGAGTTGGAGCATTACTTGCTTATGGACTACAGTAATGAGGTAGGTTGAACCAGACTAGTTTGAGAACCTCTTTTGTTGCTGGTGTCTTCTGTCTTGTTCCTGTCATTAGAACTGTGTTTCTCCTGTTCAAATCATCTGACAGACGTCGGAAGCAGTGATTTTCTGTGGAGCGTTTGCAATTTATGCCGGACAACACACATTGCAATCTTCCATTTAATCATTTCTAGTGAGTGATTCCATTATTGCATGATGTAACAATACAGTCTACTAGGGGTTGCATCTTTAGAAATAGTAAGAAATGATAACAAATAATAAATCAAATTTTTTACTATTTTTCGTACTTTTGGAAAATAATAATATAGTATCATATATCTTCAATGAGAAGAGATTTTTGTATGATATGTAATTATTGTGATGAAATTAATGTTGAACTTAATTAAGTGATTAATATCTTAAAATAAGTCAATATTAAAATGTTCAGTATCTTAAAATTGAAATCACTTGGTATGTATTAAAACAGAAATCAATTTATATTGCTAATCTTGAAATTTTATTTAAATTTTTATATTATAATTATATAAATTTTATTTACTTTTTGATCAATTCTTTTATATTCATGTTTTTCTAACTTATTGTGTATAATTTTTTAAAAGTTTTTAACTTTATATTTTTATTTTCGATTAGATTTTTCAAAATTTTATTTCTTGAATTTTTTGTCATGCATAGATAAAAGGTTGGGAGTAATTTTTGGAGTGAGCAAAAACATTTATGGGAGTAATTTTAGGTGAATGATTTTTTAAGTTGGAATAATAAGAGAAGTGTTCATCATAAATATGAGAATAATTTTGAGAACTGAATGATAAGTGAATGAGACCAACAATGTCAACTAGGGTTAGATCATAAACCATGAGGGTACGCCTAGAAGGTTGGAGTTATCATCTATTTATCCAACATAAGAAACACATTAAGCACGAAACAGAGGATTTAAAAAAGTCACCATCCATGCAGAGTGATAAACCAAAATAGAACTATAAAATTCGAATCAGCTGAATTAAAAAAGAAATTGGTGACAAGATGTTAAAAAATTTAAATTAAAGTAGGCAAACCATTGAGTGCTCAGCGCTATTCTGCTTTATTTCTCTTGAGAGCTCAACGAATGTGTTTTTCTTTCTTGAGGATCGACCATATTAATTGTGCTTTCAAAATGTAATATTACACTTTTTAACATATGCAATTATTGCTAACAAAAATATTGATGATAAACACGTGGAAATATTTTTAAATAGAGAAAATTGAGTGTAGGTATTTATAATATTTTTGTTAAAATCATTTATTCTATTTTTTATAGTTCTTAGGTCCATCCGGTTCAAGTGGTCCTTAGACATTAAAGTGGTAGATAATGAAGGCAATGAATTGGCGCTGTACATTAATTATAAAAAATTGAATGTCCCCCACAAAATATCATTTTCCTTAATCTCTCATTGATAAAATGTTAAAGATTGGTCGGACATGTGCACTATTATTTTTTATGTGGTCATTTTGATTATAATTAAATTTCTACTGCTTTAGAGGATTAAGGAAATTCGCCTTCACTTGCCTTTTGTTAGGATTAAGTGTTGCTATCAAATTAAAACTTTAAGGTGATGGTAAAAACTTTTCAATTTTTCTTGAAGTATAATAATACCATAGGTTTGTGTTGAGTGCTACTCTAACCGTTTAGTCTCTAACTTTTGGTTATGATCCTTTATCATTGTAAGGTGCAAGACACTTTCTCAAACGTGACAACCAACATGTGTTGAGTACCCAATAATTTCCTTCAACACACATTCACGTAAAATGTGTTTGTTGGGATTCAAATACGAGACTTTCTGACTCTGATATCACTATGTTAAAATTGGGTGTTGCTATCAAGTTAAAATCTTGAAGTGATAACTCCTCAATTTCTTTTAAAGTACAACACCATCATAAGTTCGTGTTAAGTGTGACCCTGGCCATGTGGTCCCCAACTTTAGGTTATGGTTCTTTCATCATGGTAAAATACAAGACACCTCCTAAGCATACGTAGTTTAGTAGGAACATGTGGATAATCAACATGGACACCCAACACTTATTTGAACTTTTGTTCTCTATTAGATGCCCTTTTAGATTGTGTAACACACCAACAACATTTCAAAGATATATGATAGATATTTTCTTAGATATGGTGGAGAAATTTTTAGAAATTTTTTTCATGGATGATTTTTCTATTTTTGGGTCTTCTTTTTTCTATTTTGAAAATTTTTTGTACCATGGGTCATGCTTAGGCTGAACCCCCAGGTTGTTTGTGTCGTACTGACACGACATGAATTCCAACACAAAATAGGCACGGCCCGGCCCAACATGAGACTACGAGGTGGGTCGCGGGAGGGGGGGCGAACGTTGATTGTCAGGTCGCAGGAGGGGGCGGGACCAGTTGCTGGGTCGTGCAGCCAATAGGGTGAACAGTCGCGTGTGTGGGAGGGGGCAGATTGGGTCGTGTGGTCGGCAAGGGGATGGGTCGTCGGGTCATTGGGCCAGCAACTGGGTTGTGCAGCCGGCGAGGTGAATGGTTGCGTGTGTGGGCGAGCAGGCTGGGGAACCATGCTTGGGTCGGCCACCCGATCATTCGATCGGAGAAGAAGAAGGGAATGGGCGGTCGACATCATGGCTTGCAAGGTGCAATGGTCGAGTCCTCGGGGTTGGCGTGCAACGGGTGGGGAGTGCAACAGGCAAGATGTGTAACAGCCAACGGGCAGTCAGCTACCGCCTCCAACAGCCAACAGGGGGTCGGCTGCCACGTCCAACGGGCAATGGCCAACAGGTGGCCCACAGCAACGAGCTGACTTGCACAACAAGTGGTCTGCTTCCGCACAATGGGCGACATGCTTCCACGCAACGGGCAACATGCTTCCGCGCAACGGGCAACTGGCTGTTGGGTGAAACGGTCGGCTGCCACCTCAACAGCTCAACCAACTTTTCTCAATAAATTGAGGGAGTTGAGTTTTTTTTTCCACCCAACTCACTCCTCATCTCCTTCACTCCAAATTCTCTAAACTCCAATCTCTATTCTCAATTCTCAATTCTCAATTTTTCAAATTTTCTCACTCAAGTCACAAATAATAGCGCACTACCAAGGTCAAAGTTCTAGAGACTACGAATATCCTCAAGAAAACTTTTCTGAAGCTGACGTAACGCTATCAATAGAGACTACTGGAGCTTCACCTTCAACTGTGCTACCAAGGAAGTCTCGGAATAGAGATTCTATCTGGTCAAAGTATACAATCATGATGAAAGCTATGATGGACAGCACAGAAGAGGAACGAGCCTTCTGCAACCTCTATAACGTTGACTTTTCTTGCAAAACGTCTGGCAGTACAGGTTATTTAACTAGGCATATTAGTATATGTGAAAATAAGAATAAGGATAAAATAATTCAAACCAACTTTCTTTTACTCCTGAGGATAGTGTTAGTTCATGAACTTATAATTCTGAAAGGGATAGGGACTTGCATGCTAGATTTATTTGTTCAAAAGATTTACCAATAAGTTTTGAAGGAAATAAACATTTTGATAATTATATTAGTAAAGCATATTGTTTACAATATAAACGTGTATCTAGAAATACTATTAGGTCAGATATTATGAATTCATTTAATAAGCTTAGATTAGAACTTATTAATGTTATGAGTACAATAATGACATGTACAACATGCACTTTAGATATTTGGTAGGGTAGAACTAAGGATGGGTACATAGTTGTAACTGCATATTATATCGATCAAAATTGGATTTTACAAAAAAAAGTAATAGGATTTAGAAAAATTCAACATCCACATATTCCTGAAACAATTTTTGCAAACATTATGGAAATTTTTGATTTATATGGAATTAAAAATAAAATAAGTAGTATAACTTTTGATAATGCAACTAAAAATACTATAACAATACTAATGTTTAAAACTAGAATAAGTCTACCAAATGATTTTAAATTATTTTACCAAAGATGTATGTCACATAATTAATATTATTGTACAATCAGATGTAAAAGAAATTAAAATTTATATTGAATTTATTAGGGATGTTGTAAGTTTTATAACTAATTTAGGAAAGTAGCAACAACAATTTGATGAAATATGTGATACTTTTGAAATGTCGTATAAAAAATTCTCTTTAAATGTTCAACATAGGTAGAATTCATTATTTTTGATGTTAGAAAGTGTATTATCATATGAAATTTCAATAATGTTTTTGTATAATTGTCATCATTATGATGATTATCTAAAATAATTAACTGAGGATGATTTTAAAATTGTAAAATATTTTGTTGAATTTTTAAAACTTTTTTATGATATAACAGTTAGATTATCAGGAATTTATTATTCTATATTTGTCTATGCATTGCATCATTTATTATTCTATATTTTAATAAATATGAGGCATATCCATTTTTCCAATAAATAATAAATAACATGAAACAAAAAATTTTAAAATATTGGAATGAAATCCTTATAGTATATATTTTGAGTGTATGCTTAGATTCTAGGTGTAAAATAAGATATGCTAGTAAATTAATTAGGAGGATACAAATGAGTTTAAGTGTAAATTTAGGATTAAATGTTACTACAATAGAAGAACAATTAAATCAAATGTTTGATTTATACACACAAAGATATGAATTAAGAACAGAACTTTCTCCTCCACCAATGTCCACAATACCAGAATCAAATGTTGGACCATCTTTAGATTTTTGGGCATTTTTACAAGATCCAAGATTTGATAAAGATATTCCAACATCATCATCATACAATTATAATCCTATACTATCTAAACAAGAATTAATTACTTTTAATTCAACGAATCACCAATCATTATTATTTACAACATTCTAACTTAAATACATTTGATGTTTTAGATTGGTGAAGGCAACAATCACTAACTTTTCCAATATTATCAATAATGACAAATGATTTATTAACAATTTCGGTGTCTTCAGTAGCTTGTGAACAAGTTTTCAACATGAATAGCAATGTGCTTGACCACCGAAGATGCAAGCTTAAAGAAGATATAATAGAAGTATTAATGTGTGTAAAAGACTAGGAGCTTGTTGCACTTCGCGAACAAAATTAAGTTGAAGAATTTACTGAGTAACTCATAAACTTAAATATTTCATAATTAAAATATTTTTATTTTTATTTTTCAATTTGTAATTTTTTTTAAAATGTAATTTAATTTTGTTGTAAAAAATTTTAAATGTAATTGTAAATTTGTAATAATGTAAATATAAAATATATAATTCATTAATAAATAAAAACTTAATTTAATTATATACATTATTGTTTTATTTATTAAGTTGTTGAATACTTGAATGTTGAATGTTGAATGTTGTCATGTTAATTGTTGAAATAAATTTAAATATTGATGGTTGAATGGTCGTATGCGCAGGCGGGCTAGCAGCCGAGTCACAACGTCAGGTCCCAGGAAGAAAAGTCGAAAACTCTTCAGTGAAGAGAGAAGTGGGTTGTCGGAGGCGGTGAGGCCCGAGGGGGAAGGGCGGATGGCCGTGCGGGTCGACAGGGGGAACGAGTCGCAGAGTGGGGGCATGGGTCGTCAGGTTGTGCGGCCAATGGGGTGAACGGTCGCATGTGCGGGAGGGGAGTGAACCCTGAACGAGTCGTGCAGCTGGTAGGGGAGATGGGCCGCCAGGTCTTGAGTCGACCGTCGGGTCATTGGGCTAGCTGCAAGGTCGCAGAGTCGGGTCCTAGAAAAAATGTTGTAATTTGTTAATTAAATAATAAATTAATTTAAAAATCGTACCGATCAAAATTATGCCATTGACCAGCACGAATAGTATTTTTTTGTGTCATAGGTCATACCTGGGCGGGCCCATTGATGATGTGGGTTGTACCCTGCCAGCATAAAATTCATGTTGTGTCGGGGGAATTGTGTTGGGACACATCACATTTCTAATAAAGGTACAGAGGTTGACAAATCTAAAGTGGCCCTCATTGACAACCTTCTCCCACCGTATCTAGTTAAGGACCTTGGATCTTCTCTAAGGTAGCATTTATTTGTAGTTTTTTTTTGTTGAAGTTGGAGTTGAAATTATACTATAGTAGAGTTGGAGTTGAAGTTGAATTTTTTTAAGAGTTTTATGGTGTTTATTTGTATTGTAGTAGATTTTTGTTAAAGATAATTTATTTTAAGTTGGAGTTAAATCACACTCAACTAAAATTTGTTTGTACTATTTATTTTAAAGATGTTTTGTACATGAAAAATTAAATTATTATATAATAATTAAATTTTTTTGAAATTATTTAAATTTTTATAAAGTTCGTTATAAAATAAATATATAATGTTAAGATCCGACGATACATCATATATTAGAAAAAATAATTTATCGTTGTTATAATTAAAAATTTTACCTGAAAATATAAATAACAATTACATTCTTTATTAAAAAAAAAAACTATCACAACTATAAACTTTGAAACTACAATATCATAGATAGATAAGTTTATATATCTTTTTCTTGTATAGATAATTAAAAACAAACTTTTTATACTTTTTCTTTTATTTATTTATTTATTCCTTTTATCTTTTTTTTATTTCTTTTTTCTTTCTTCTTTTACCTTTCTACCCTTCTTCCCCAAACTCCGTTGGAAACCCATTTTGGGCTTCCAGCAATGCAAGAATAGTAATTGTTTGGTAAATTAATATTTTAATTTTAGCTGTGCATTGTAACAATATTTAATATGATATAGTTAAAGTTAGTAATTGAAATTAAATTTTAGCTACTATTATTATGCAAAGTTTAATTGTTTGTTAAAAATAACTGTAACTTTAGTTGTATATAGTAAAAAAAGTTAAAACGGGAGTAAACAAACATTATCTAAGACATGTTAGATTCTACAGAAGATTTATTAAGAATTTTAGTAAAATTACAGGACCTTTGACCAATTTGTTAACTAAAGATACTTCTTATTCATTTTGATCAAAGTGCTTGAAAGCCCTTAAGTATTTGAAGAAAGTTCTTACCAAAGATCCAATGATTCATGAAAAATTAACCATTGGTATCATTTCTGGCCTGGACCATTTTGTTGTGATCCACCGAAATTATTTTACTATTTTTTAACAAATTCTTATTTAACAAAATTTTTGACAATATACCTTATTATTATCAGGGAAATAACATTTTAGTGGTATCACTAAAATGTCATCTCTAGTAGTGTTACTTTTAGACGATTTAGATTAAATGTAGCTAACTATACAGAATAAATTTGTATAATTATGGCTAATTATAGGAACTGTGATTATAAAATTTTTCTCATGTACAGTGTTTCGTTGAGTTATAGCTTAACTTAATTAAGTCTGTATAGTTATAGATAACTATACGGACCCTCGTGTATATAATGAATTTCTTCGATAAACATTATTTCGTTGAGTTAGTCGTAACTATACAAATTTATTTTGTATAATTAGCTAGATTTAATTTGGATCATCTAAAAGTGGTACTACTAAAATTGATACTTTAGTAGTAGCAATAGAGAATCTGTTTCCTTATTATTATTAAATTTTTTTATTTTTTTATTTTATTTTATTATGATTATTATGTCGTGGTAGGTAGCAAATTTTTTTTAAAAAGGACGAGGGAATTAGGTGTATTTATATATTTAGATTTATCTTTTGAAGTTTTTCATTTTTTTTTTCTTTTTTACGAATTACAGACGATTTTATAGGCCATTCATATTTGGCGAATTGTCAACAGAACCCTAACATATAAAATGAATGCTCATCGTTAAAGTCATTTTCAAAACGTAGACTTTATTTGTAGTTGACTTTAATTAATTTTTAAAATTATTTTTAACGTTAATTTTAATATATAAAATTTTATTATATTAATTATCATGTAGTTTTAATTTTATTCCTAAAATTAACTTTATATTAGCGAAAGTTATTCTAAATAAAGTCGTAATAATGAAAGTCATTAATAGGGAAAGTATGTTCATTGTTATTAAAGTCATTAATAGCGAAAGTAATGAAAAAGACAAGTTTCGTTGCGGTCAGAGTTGAGTTTTTTATTCATTTCTTTTTATGTTATTTGCTATTATATATATATATATATATATATATAGGTTTGGAATTTATTATATATATATATTAAAAACTGGAAGAAAAAAAATGAAACTTAATATTTATTTGTGGACACAAACAACAACTGAAAATTTAATTTTTTATTTTTTTCTATACTTTCTCGGGAAAAAACAAACTTGCTCGTTGAAAAAATAACAAGATATTTTCCAACAAGTGTTAAAAATTTCTATATATATATATATACATACACAGATACGCACACACTCGTCCGCTCACTCCGATCACCGGCACGCTTCCGTCTCTGGTCCACGAACTCGGGCAAAAAGCAGGTCGTCGCTTTCCACCTGAGTTGAATGCGAAGGATCTGTGTCCGAAATCATGGAAGCAGAAGCCAAGCTTACGGTCTCCATGCGGGCGGCGCGGAGGAACGAACGGACCTTGAACGGAAATGGTGAGGACAAGATACGGTGAGCATCCTAGGTTCTTGTTCCTAGGTTTTTGTTATTCTTATTGTTCTGGTTGTGAATTTAAATTCAGAGGTGGAAGGATGCTCTCCTTTTCCGGCTGACAGAGTGACACAAGATCCGCTGAGGAGGATCTGGAAGAGGGGGATTTTAAGATTGGTGTTTGTGTTGGTGGTGACGTGGATGTTGCTGATTGTTTTTTCCCTGGCTTTCCACGTTTGGTCGTGCCGTTCTTCCATCGGTTTTGTTTCAGGTATTTTTGGTGGGAATCTATTTAATTTGCAGTGCTATAGATTTACTGCTTGATTTGGAACATCCATCGTGTTACATTACTAAGTAGAGTTCAAATCAATTTGAGACAAAAACATTAGTAATTGATGACATATTTAAATCGTTAAATAAACGCTTACTGCATATTTAGCTATGAGTGGTTACAACCTCATTTTCCCGTACTAATATTTATACATCAATGACCCACAAAGAAAAGAAAACGAATAATATTCCTCCCAAATCTTTGGCACCATAATGTTATAACACTGCACGTGGGGGTGTAGCATTCTCAAGCTAGGAATTCTATGTCAACGCCCAAATAAAAATGAAAATAAGCAAGGGTTCTCACATTTTAATGAATAGGTGTAGGTAAAAAAGCTAATCCAAAACACCAAATTAGTGGGAGAGGATCATGGGTGGATGGTTGTAGATATGGGGAGAGGAGGAAGAAGACGAGAATGAAAGGAAAAGAAAAGAAAAAGAAAGTGGGAGAATAAGTTGTGGTGCACATGTAGGAGTGATGAAAAAAAGTGTTAGGGAGAGTTGTAGAGAGAATGAAAAAACGTAAATGTGAGCGCAAGGAAAAAAAGGGAAAAAATGGTGGAAGTGTAAAAAAAAAAATCAAAGGAGAAAAAAGGAAAAAAAATGTTTAATACTTTATTGGTATCTGCATATGGAGAGTTAATAGACATTTGCAAGCTCATTAGTTATACGATGTGAGATCCCTAAATTAAGATTACATATAGCAGTTTCAGCTATAGTGTCTCCTTTGAAAACATAATTGGCATTAGGAGGATTATATGTTGGTGCAAAATTCTACATATCTAATCTGCTAAAGCACTTGATAGCAGAATATCCCAATTTGTTACAGATTTGACATTGAACTTAACTGGTCAATTTGATCTTTCAATGGCTTGATTACGTGCTGAGTTGTTTCTTTGATTATCATTAGCAACTATGTTGATAGTTGGAACAAGATCAAGTTGTTGCAGATGAATACAAACTTCATGATTCATCAACAAGCTATGTAGATTAGCTAAAGCAATTGTTGATGCTTGCATTGTGAGGGCGGTAACTAGTGATTCATGGTCCGGTCACAATCCTTAAAGAATATAGTGACAACTCCCCATTGGATAGGGGAGATCAAACAATGATGAGTTTGCCAGCGAGAGAAATAGCATAAGCTATGTAGTTACCCATGGGCAGATTCTCTTTCTTCAAGGTCTGCAACTCAAACTTGATTTGGAGCAACCTAACTTGAGACTTTGATGCATACCGACACTGCATGGTTTTCCAAACACTAGCTGAGGTTGTTTGGTTTGCCACTTGAGGTAGCATTGGTGGTGTCAAGGACACAAACAGCCAACTCATTAGTTGTTGGTCTTGCTTGTGCCAAGCAACAGCTTCAACATTAGATGCTTCATCATTCAAGGACCTCATTCCATTTGCAGGGCAATGAAAAGCCCCATCAAAATAGCCCACCAGTTCATGGCCTTTCAGCAACGCCTTGAACAAAATGCTCCATATGATGTAATCGTTCTTGTCCACCTTGATGGGTACCAGATTTTGGATGTTGGTGCAACTGGGTGAAGAGAGAGATGAGATGATGGTGTTAGTAGATAGTGTGTTGTTTGATGAGGTTGACATGTGAGAAGGAGATGAGAGCTTGTAGGAAGGCCTGGTGCTCTGATATCAAGTTAGAAAAACAGGTGAGAGCTTGAAGATTAGATCAAGATCTCTGCAGTTGTAAAGATGATGAGAGAGACAGTGGCAAAACCCAACAAAGAGCATTCTCTACTAGGGTTTGCACATGGAGGGTTTACATTTGGGTTGTTATAACAAACCCAATATATGCATATTGCTATACAGCAACAATTTTCTCTAATTCATTTACATTGGAGCTTTCATAGTAGTTGTGTGACATTTTGTAGATTTTGGATGATGTTTTTAGGTGTTTTCGTAGTGTTTTATGTAGATTTAGATCCAGTCTTAACTTGTATGTATGCTTTTTTATCCAATTGCTTCAAAATCTCAGCAATTTGTCTATATGAGGACTAATTACACGTGCTGAATCAGATGTCTATAGTTTTTAGATTTTAGCAATATAGCAATATCCATCTGCTCCAGTATTTGCATCCAGGATTGCATGTTGCTCCTAGTTGGTGATATGCAACAGTTATTTTTTCTCATATAAATCTGTTTGAAAATCTGATGCGGTAGGCATATCATTCTGACAAAACTACATTTATGGGATCAAGCTTGGTTGCCTCACCCCGATTTTACTCTTATTTCTGTCTTTTCACCTTGGAATTTGTTTTGGGTGTAATTCTAGTGTGACGTGCATGCAGCTATATGCAAAAAAGACAGCAAGGTACTTGAAATACTGGACACAATAGGGCTTAGGCTGGAGCCACAACATCGTATGTTTATGACAGTACTGAAATCTCTTTTAATGTGTTTTCATTTCTTATGCATCAATCATTTCATCTAATTTTATTGTTGTTTCTATTTCTTTGTTTATTGCACATGCAGGTTGCCCAATTCCAGTGGCTGATGATCCAGATTCTGTAATCATTCCAGAGACAGGAAACCCAGATGGTGTTGTGCAGGAACTATCTTATGTGATGACTGATGACTTGCCTGTTTCTGAGGGCCGGGGTTTTCCTTTATTTGGAGGACATCAAAATTGGAAACAGAGAGATGATAGTTTCAAACTAAATAAAACTATGAAGGTAATCTAGATATCTTTCAAGAAGTGACATGTCGTCTTCTTACACGAATATGAGATTCCCAATGGTTTATGTCAATAACCGAAATGCATACCTTGATGAAAAGCCATATTATCTTAGTGACTTTTTTATCAAAAAAAGGGTTGAGTTTCCCAAAGTCTTGATTATATGCTTTAATCCAATATGATGTGGAAAACCTTACCATCCTTTGATATGAACAAGCAAATTGCTATTACCATCCATAATGTGCTGCATGGTAGTCATTCTCTTCTGTAAGATGTTTGGTCAAGTTGTCCCCTATTGACTTATAGACTATTCATGGATGCTATTAGAGTTATATACATATATAGATATATTGGGTTGTATAGAAGGCTTAATGTAAAATGTCTTTTGTGTATATTGTATCTTGTACACAATATGTGAATACAATACCATTTTTCCATATTTTCTCTTCCACTTGGTATCAAAGGTTAAGGCTTCTTCTGCCGTTACACGAGGTTAAGGCTTCTGCCCTCATCACACAACTGTCCCTTTCTCACTTATGCATACTCCTCCCAACACTCTCTTCTTTTGATGTCTACCTTTTTCATGTTGTCCTTGTTCCTTTCACACGGGTTCACTTGTGCATGACGTATCTCCTACTTTTAGATTATTTTATTTTATTTTATTTTATTTTGCACTGGCTGTCTCCATAGGCGTGGGTTCACACGACTTCTTTCATGGATGTCTTCCCTGTAATCTTCCTCTGCCAATGACTTTTTCTCCTCCTTCCATCAATTGTCAACAAATCGCATCTTCCTTCATGGGTGTTTGCAGGCCGATGACTCTTCCTCTTCTAGTCAGGTGTTTGCAGGTCGATGACTCTTCCTCTTCTAGTCAGGTGTTTGCAGGTCGATGACTCTTTTTCAACAGATCCACACCCTTTCCAGCAGGTGTTCTCTTTATCCTCACATCTCTTTCCGCAAGCACACCATCTCTCATAGCTTTTTCCTCTTGCTTTCTTCTTCAATGATTGTCAAAATCGTTATGGAGGCCATAAATCGCTTTGTGAAGAACTTGAGTGGCACCTTAGAAAAGTTGAATGGTCATAATTATCTTGTTTGGGTGTATAGTTTCAAGAAGTTCTTACTCATCGTCTACTAAAGCACATTACTCACCCATCTCTTTACTTAAAAGATGCAAGTTATAAAGATCAGCGTGTTGCAAATCTGCAATTATTTCATGGATGGTAAACAGTATGAAGTCTTCCATTTCATAAAGTGGTACTATGCTTGAGCCGACCAAGAAGATATGGGATACTTTATTGCTGACCTATAGACACAAGAAGAATGTCTCTTATGCATTCAATGTGTATGAGCAACTCTTCACCATCTATCAAGGGAGTCATTTTATTCAAGATCACTTCAATCTTTTCCAAGGTTTGACTAATGAACTTGAGCTCCTTTAGCAATTGACCATGGATCTTGCTACTCTATGACAATATTGGAATGAGCTTATCGTTGCAACTTATCTTTAGAGTTTGGATTATTGTGTAGAGGAGAAGATTCAAGTTTAGATTCTTGGTTGTGATCAAGTACGTAACTTATAGTTCACATTCTCTAAGGCATTGAAGACTAACACCCACCATTTTGTGACTTCGATCTAGATGCTTCTACCTTGGTTGCTTGTGATGGTAGTCGAAGTCAAACCACTCGTTGAGCATGGAAGCCACTTCTTTTGCGTGAATATTGTGGGCACACAAACCATTTCTCAAACAAATGTTGGAAGAAATATGGTCAACTGAAGTCTGGGAAATTAGGTAACACCCAGTTATCTCTTACCATAAGTGATAAAACTTTTGGCATCACTGTACCATAAGAGGGCCATGAATATTTTTTGAAGTTCAAGGAACAACTTCACTATGCTAGTAATGCACTCCAAGCCATGGTAACTGTGGCCTCTTCCTTAGGTACCATTGCTCTTTTAGCTCCTCATAGTGATTCTTGGATTATAAACTCAAAAGCATCTTCCCATATAACAGGTACTCAAACACCTTCTTAGCCATTTTTCTGATTCTTCAAACGTAGCATCTGTTGCCACAGTTAATGGACAAACATGTCCAATGTCTAGACACAATGTTATTCAAGCTATATCTAACCTTATTCTTGATAATGTTCTTTTTGTACCTGATCTTCCTATTATTTTACCTTTCATTACACATTTTAGGACTTGCAGAAAGGGAGGAGACTTGGTTTGGGCCATAAAACATGTGTAGGGGTTTATATACTTGTTCGTGATAAGATACCTTGTGGTTTGGCTTGCCTCATCTCCACTCCCACTTCTAAGGTAACAATTCTTTGGCATCACTGATTGGCACACCACTCTCATCACAAGCTCTAGTAAGCTCTCCCCTAGTGTTCTTGTTCCTATTTTGATTGTGAGTCATGTTAATTAGGTAATCATCATCATGTTACTTATCATTGGTTGTGTCAACTTGTTAGTTTGAGCCTATTTCATCTTGTTCATTGTGACATCACACCACTTGTCCTCATACCTCTCAGTAAAATGAGGTTGTTGAATGTAAACATCACTACTTCTTTGATGTTGTTCTCACTCTTATGATGCATATATAGCTACCTACCTACTTGTGGTCTGATTTTGTTCTCCTTAACTTATCATCAAGATGCCTTTGATCCTTTTAGAGGTGAAATTCCTCTATGTAGGCTGCATTGTAATGATGAATTGTTTTCTCTTATCCTTAGAGTTTTTAGGTGTGTTGCCTTCATTCTTGATTTGACTCCAGGTTGTGATAAGTTGGCTCCTTGCTCTATAAAGTGTATTTTTGTTGGATACTCCCGTCGTTAAAAGGGTACTAATGCTACCACCCTCCTAGTCAATGTTATTTTGTCTTCTTCGATGTTACTTTTTTTAATTCTCAACGTTTCTTTAGCACCAACAAAGCTTCTACCATAGGGGTGCCTCTGCTTGCTCCCTTGGTGCATGTCCTTACAACACCACCACTTTAGGTATGGACAACTATTTTCAGCTCTGGAAGTTGGATAGAGCTGAAGTTGCAACTGATTTCCAAACGGAATTAGATTTGCATAGTAATTTGAGTGATAAAAGTTTATACATTAAAATATGTGCAATAATAATAATGTGGTGAGTGATTTTGAGAACTAGTAGAAGTTGAAAACAAACGAAGTCTTTGTGTGGTTACTTGGTATTGGATATACACCATCAAATACAAACCAAATGGTATAGTTAATCGATGCAAAACTTACCATGAGGGTTTAGTCAGACTTATGGAGTTGACTATAAGGAAACCTTTTCTCTCATTACTTGCCTTAACTATATTCAGGTTCTCATATTTGTGGCAATCAATAAGTTTTAGGAGATGCATCAGTTAAATGTTAAAAATGTCTTTCTCTACAGTGATTTACAAGAATAGGTCTTAATGGAGCAACCCCCTGCTCTTGAGTATATTGCTCGAGGAGAGAATTTAGTATATCAACTTATAAAGGTAATTTGTAATCTCAAATAGGTCCCAAAGTATGGTTTCAAAAGTTTAGTGATGTGGTGATTCAAGGAAGCTTCATATGATGTCAAATAGATTACTTTGTTTTTTGGAGAAAATCAAATGCAGGATATTATTATTGCTATCTATGTCGATGATATCTTAATAACAAAGACAAAGGCTCACCTCACTACCCATTTTACCACTAAAGATATGGCATGAGTAGGCTTTTATGGGAATTGAATTTACCTATACAGTAGGGAAAGTGTCTCTTTTGTAGAGGAAATATGCATTGGACGTATTACCAAAAATTGGTTTTTAAAGTGCAAACCTATAGAAGCTAATCCGTGTTTTAGGGATGTCACATCAAAGCTCCCAGAGAATCTCAACAAATATAGAAGGCTTATTGGCAAATTGATCTACTAAATTGTCACCAAGCCAGATATTTTCTTTGTTGTTGGTCTTCTTTTGCAGTTTATGGAACAACCAAGGTGAGTTCACTGGGAAGGAGTTGCCCAGGTACTTGCATATGTCAAAGGGACTCCTAGAAAGGAGATAGTATATAAAAGACATGGACATCTTTAGGTAGAAGATCATTGGGACCGAAATATCAGCATTGGGTATTGTACATATGTTGGAGGAAACCTAGTCATGTAGTATAGCAAGAAACAAAATGTTGCCTCTCAATCAAGTGCTGAAACGGAGTATAGGTGTATGGCATAAACTGGGTATGAGATGATGTGGATCAAATATTTCCTTTCTGAATTAGGTCTTGCAGTGATCACTCCCATGGAATTGCATTGTGGCAATCAAGCAACCATATATATTGTCAATCACCTAGTTTTTCATAAACGAACAAAACATATAAAGGTTGATTGTCATTATATTTGGAATTTGGTGATAGATGGATTCAGAACAACGGGATGATATCTTCACCAAGGGATTAAGTGTCAATATTTTTCAAAGATTGTGTAACAAGTTGGGTTTGTTAAACATTTATGCTCCAACTTGTAGCAAAATGTTAGAGTTATGTACGTATATAGATATATTGGATTGTCTAGGGAGCTTAATGTAAAATGTCTTTTGTATATATTGTATATTGTACACAATATGTGAATACAACATTTTTCCCTATTTTCATCCGCATCAGATCGATTGACAACCTAATTTGTTTTACCTTCTTGGTCTATGACTTTAATCGTGAAAAGAGCTTTTGATGCTGGTGGTTATTTTTTCTGAAACAATTATTATGCAGGTTGGTAGGTTTAACTACAAGCATATTAAATAGAATTACACAAAACGCATTTACATTTTTAGCCTTTAATAAAACATTAGACCAACCACATTAAGTAAACGATCTTCTGAGCTGTTGTTTCATGTGTGTTGGCTGCATAACTGCAACTTTAAAAGTAAGCAGCTAAGCAACAGGCATCTGATATTTTTCTTGCCCTTGTGTCATTCAGGTGCATTGTGGTTTTATAAAAGATGGAGGTGCAGAGATGGATGATGTTGATGTCAAGCATGCCCAAAAATGTCAGTTTGTGATTGCATCAGGGATTTTTGATGGTTATGATATTCCTCATCAACCTGTAAATATCAGTGCCCGTTCTCAGAAGCTATTTTGCTTTTTAATGGTTGTTGATGAGGTGTCATTAACGTTCATAGAGAAGAATGCTATTGTTGCACGAGACAATGTAGGGGGAAAGTGGGTTGGTATTTGGCGTCTCATCACACTACATCGTCCTCCCTATGATGAACCTAGAAGAAATGGGAAAGTTCCAAAGATTTTAACCCATAGACTATTTCCACGAGCAAAATATAGCATCTGGATTGATGGAAAAATGCAACTCATGGTTGATCCATTACTTGTCCTTGAAAGGTGACTGGGTATCTTTTGAATTGTAGATTTTTGCTAACCGTACAAATCTCTTGGATTCAAATGCAATGGTGCCATTTCCTTTTCTTTGTTTTCCAGGTATCTTTGGCGTGGAAAGCACACTTTTGCTATTGCTCGTCACAAGCATCATAGGAGTATATATGAGGAAGGAGATGCAATCAAGAGAAGGAAGCGTTATGCTCGACCTCTAATTGATCTGCAAATGAAAATTTATCGCCATGAGGGCGTGGATTCATGGAGTCCAATGAAAAAAGCGAATGGTGGTAAGATAAATCCTAATGCCCTTGCAATTCTAGAAAAAGAGTATTAAGATAAATCTGATAAATCTCCATGTTGTTACCATTCTAGAAATGTTTGATATCTCTTCATTTTAACATGGTTATATTCAACCAGTATTGACCTGTCAATGAGTCTTTTTATTTAACAGGAAACATCCTTAAAATATTTGGGACTGCCATCTTGGTATTCTTAATATTGTGTTTTTTTAATGATAGTGGTGATACCCACTCAGATTTATTAATAAAACGTGATAAGGTGGTGGCTGTTGAGAAGTTTCAACTGGCTATTTCTTTAAATTATGATGGCTTAAAACAAATTTAAGGTGGTTTAGATTATTGACATTAGTGATGTTAATACTAACATTTTGAAAACCATGTGCCATTTTTCCTGAGAAGCATTCATTGAAAATATAATATTTTCCTAACATGGAGTTTGACAAAGATTTTTCTTACACAACCTTAAAAAATCGAAAGATCAGATTATAATACATAAAAGACAGTTTGGAAGGATTTGTGCATAAAGGAAGTGACGAAAAGAAAAGCAAGTCATGTGTCATTGTAATTCTCTTACCATTCCTACCTACCTAATTGGAATTTCTAAGGAATGATCAGAGTCACTTATTAAGATGGTGGCATGTTTAGTTATTTGACATTTTCTATATAAATTATTTACTCTTACATCATAAATGATAATCTTATTGTAGTAAAATCTTAACATAACTTAAATTATTAGTGTCATTGTTATCATACTATTATATTATTGATGTAATATTAACATTGTATAAAATTTAATTATTTCTACATTAGTAATTATAACAATATTAATTTAAAATTAATATAATATTTTACAATAAGATTATAATTTATCAGAAATAATGTAAATGCAATTTCAAATGCTGGACGTGTAAATGTGGTGGCTTGAGTTGCATATTCTGATCATGCAACTTATTAAACTGGAAGTATACGCCCTTGTGGCGTGCATCTGTATTAAACGTTTATTAACATGATAAATTGCTGTTTGCTGCAGATGTACCAGAGGGTGCCATCCTAATACGAAAGCACACTGCCATGACAAACTTGTTCAGTTGCCTGTGGTTCAATGAGGTGAACCTCTTCACTCCAAGGGATCAACTTAGTTTCGGGTATGTTGTGCGTAGGCTAGGCAATTCATTCAAATTCTTTATGTTCCCCAATTGCGAGTACAATTCGCTGTTCATACTACACAAGCACACGAGGGAGCATTCTTCCAAGGTAGAGTTTGTCAAGTCTATGGACGAATTTAAGTTCAAAGGCAGGAAAAAAAGCGTTTTAAAGGACAGAAGGGGAGGGTTGGGTCTTTGGACTCCATATCCTGCAGATTTAGGTTCAGTCCAACTTCCAGTGGTTAAAAGAACATCACCCGCCGCATAACGCTACGGATCATATGTATTCATTCTCCTTACAACCATCCTGTTGTATGTTGAACCACGCCACTCCTACACCTCATTTGTATTTCCCATCACGGGAGTTTTTGACCATACTTGTAGTTCGAACAACGAAGCAAATCATAATTTTATGTAGTTTATTGTATTTACATCCAACAACAAGACCACGTCCATGTAAGAAAACAAGCAATCCAAGTTGAGTGCTAGAAAACCATATTTTGCAGAAGGATGCCACCATTATTTTTGTTTGATCAAACCCTGTAGTGTGCACGATTTGCATGTCAAAGAATTTACGAGAAATTTGTATCCTTTATAACTCTTTTTAAAAAAATTTCGAATTTTCAGATTATAAAAAAAAATTAAATTTTTTCATCATTACAAATATAAATTTTTTACTCTATTTCTCACTTTTTAACAAAAATTTCATCTCAATACATTTTCCTATCTTATGCATCTTACTTAATTTCTTTTAATCATTACTAAATTCATGACCATAAAAAATATATAAAATTATATTAAAATATTAAAATATAAAATATTTATAACTTTTCTTAAATTAATTTTCTATAACGCACATAAATAATTTTAAAAAAAAATTCATTTTTTAATTTTTCTTTTCTTTTTCCTTTTCCATTTTATGAATTTCCGTTTCTCAATTTTTCAACATATACACACGAACTCTACGATGAAAATAATTTCGTTTCGCTTGCAAAACTTGCACTCATATGCTACATGGAAATCACAAGAAAATTGCACTAGAAATTCATCAAAACCTGCCAACAAAACTTCATCCAAAGTGCTTCTAACCAACCACAAGTGAAGTTACACAAAAGTGCCGCAAAAATCCACCCAAAATACGTCCACTGCAAGCGTTAAATTCTGCAACACTTGTCCTCGATCACACCACAAAAACAAGACCAGCACAGCACTAAATCAATTCAAAGAACTGCTGCTGCAAGTGTAGGCAACGAAAATCCAGAACAAGTGGCAAGAATATCCCAGCAAATCTGCACCGATTCGTCCAACAAAATTCTGCACTAAACAACTCACAAATTCATCACAATATCAAAATAATTTCTGCAGTCATTTAACATCAAAAAAAGGGATTAATGCAGAATGCAGAAACGGATTAATTGTTGTGCCATGACAATTTCCAGTCATCCCTGTACATTCTGATTCCCATAGAAGGATAAGACACTAGAGGAATGGAAATAGGGCAATATGGCGGAACTAGGATTTGAAACTGTGGCCTTCAAAAATATGCATAATTGGTAGTATAAATGAATTAAAGCAAATCTTGACAAGAACTGCAGGAGATGAAAAGGGGCTAAAATTAAGAATGAGTAAGAGAGGCATTGTTCATGGATTTTTAGGGCGATAAGCAGAAAATCTATGGTGTGGTGGAGTGAATGATATCATTTAATGAAACGAGAGATCGATATGTTATTACCGAAGGCGATCACATAGAGTCTGCGCATGATGTGCCGTTCTTCGCTTCTCCACCATCTTCGTCAGAGCACCTTGGCACCAAGGGTATGATCTTGAGGTCCAGGAGAAACAGCACACGTCGATAACCTCAATTCATGGTTGCAGAGGTAGAGATGAGAAGGGAAGAAAGAAACATCAAGTTCGTACCTTCAGGAAGCGTAGAAGAGGAAGCAGAAGGATTCCCGCAAGGCGACGTCTTCAGCGACGAAAGAAGCCTCCTCATCTCACGGCTAACTGAAAGGAGACTCTCGCACTGCTCGGTGATGCTGCCGTACTTAGCATCATCACCTAGGGTTTCCGACACGCCTTTCGCCCTTTTCCCTTCCCCGTTATCCCCATCACCGTCGCCGATCCCACGCTTGGAACCAGCGTCGTCCGGTCTTTGCACGCCGGAGGGGGGACCGGGATGGCCTTTCTGCTCCTGGAGCTTCGCCTGGCTTCCGGCGGCGCCGTGAGATGGAAGAAGAGGCGGGAAAGCAGAAGCGGCAGCGTCACGCTGCGTTGGAAAATGCAGGCACGTGATGAGCA
Organism: Amphibolis antarctica; assembly: GCA_024699675.1. Taxonomy (NCBI): domain Eukaryota; kingdom Viridiplantae; phylum Streptophyta; class Magnoliopsida; order Alismatales; family Cymodoceaceae; genus Amphibolis; species Amphibolis antarctica. The sequence goes on along the minus strand of JAMKPZ010000570.1, from coordinate 35,572 downwards.
GCGGGAAATTTGCAAGAAAACCCCTCTGAATATTTTATTTTGGTTAGATACCCCGGCGTGTTCGTTCGAATCAGCGACGTCGCGTACCGCGGCCTTCAAGCTTTCCCCTGTTTTGGAAGATCGTCCTCGCCGCTCTTCTTCGTCTGAAACAGAGCGTAGTACAGCAGGGACCATGTTCTTCTCTTCTCTGTTCTTCCCCTGCTCTGCTCTGTTATTCTCTATTTCCAAACCCTCCTCCTCGTCCGAAGAGATGCAGATGGAAGAAGGGCGCTTCGTTTGTCGTTCGGGAAGAGAGGCATCTCCATTTCCACTCGTCCTCGTGGGCACTGCACCGTTTGACAAGAACAGAGCCCATGTTCAATTCCCAACACCACACTTGGAGCATCAAAATGAAATCGCCGATGTACCTTTAGGAAGCGTCGGAGACGCTCCACGGCCGACGGGATCCTTGAATGGCGGCCTCTTCCGTGCCGACACTACTTTCTTCGTCTCTCGGCTTGGTGAAAGTAGGGGCTCGCAGTCTTGGGCGACGGTGCTGTGCCTCACGTCGCGGAGCTTCTCGGATGCGCACGTCGTCCTTTTTTGCTGCACCAACACCATAGTCGCCACCGCCCAACCTCAAAGCCTACGAGGCCCTTTGCTTCTCCGTTCAACCTTTTGCTTCGGGGTCTCGAAGCTTTTCCCCTTCCACCCTCCTCCCGGTTCCGTCGGCCCTTGGCGGTGGCCGGACGGCGGGTTCGAAGAGAGAGGAGAAAGGACGAAGCCGCCGAAGTCCCCACACACGCGACCGTACTACTGCTTGCTCCCGCCGCTCATTCAAAAACGAAAAGTTCGAATTTTTATAGCGTTTCGTTTGGTACTGTTTTTTTAACTTTAATTTTAATTTTATATAAATTTTTATAATTGGACAATAATATTTCTTATTACCGACAAATCTACGTTATTATAATGTTTAGGGAAATAATTTTTGAAGTGTAAGTATTATCCTTAATGACTAATACATTGAACAAAAATTATATAATATTTCTTGCTGTAATCAAACTAAACCAAAAGGTAAATAAAGATCAACAATAAATGTATCAATTACTACAAAGAAAGGGAATAATACCAAAAGAAAAATACAAAAGTAAGTTGTTCTCGAAAATATGAGTGAAATATGTACGTTAATCTTATGATCTTTGCAAAGTCTAATGTTTTTCACTAACCCACTCTTTCATTTTAGGAGTAGAAAAAAATAATTTTTAGGTAAACAATTTTGAAATAAAAGAAGAAAGAAAAGTGATTTTGATAATAAGAGTGAATTAAAAAATAAAGATATCATTATAAAAATAAAAGTACTTTTAAAAGTTAAAAATAAGGAAATGTATTTTTACATATATTTATTTATTTATGTTATCATTTAAATTATCTTTTATAAAAAAAATTATTTATAAAAATAAAATATCATCACTTATATGATAAACAACTTATCAAACATTAATTACATCACTTTTTTTAAAATAAAACTTTTAATAGTAAAATTGAAACTTATACGTAAAAATTGTCGCTTTAACAAATAAATGTTACTTTTGAACCTTTTTTTTTTCGGTATTATTCTTTCAAGACATAAGTACGATACTACCCTTGGTACCTATAGTTAAAGTCATATTTTAAAATAAAGTATGATAATAAAGTAAATTATTATGATAATAAATAGAAGATAGAAAAGTATGATAATAAAGTACATTATCGTGTTAGAAAGATTTATTATTTTTAATTAAAAACTTTATGGCCTACATATTACTAAAAATTATCACATCAACAAATAAAAATATTATAAATATAAATCTATGCTATCTTGTCGAACAACCCAAAAATAATGCAATTTTTTTTAATAAACACAATTGTAAGAGATATTTTTTTCACTTTTAAGTTAAAAAATTCACACCAAATGCAGCCTCAGAGACCAATAAGTTAGTTAAGTTAGGAACTTATACTTTTTCGAATCAGAATTTTTTTTAAAAAAGTCATTTCTTTAACAATTACAATAAATAAAAAATATTCTCATCGTATTATTTATTAAAATATACAATCCAAAAACATGCGAAAATTTTATTTTCAAACGACGCGTCAAATGAAGTTTGAAAAACGCGCCCAGCAACATCGCTGCGGTGCCCGCTGCAATGATTCCCGCAACCTGTTGATCGAACTCCTGCCCGGAAGCCGATGCGACGACGCCGGTGCATCGGAGAACGTCCGGTCGTCGAGAGTGACGCAGGAATATTTACCGAATGGGTGCTTTGATAGATAGCAGTATATTTTACTGAAAAAGTATTTCTTCCGTAACAATGAAAATAATTTTTGATGTAGGTAAAAAAAGAAAGAAAGAACTGTCTTAAAAATCTACCTTACGAATCATCAGAACGTTGAAAGTAAATTTTACATTTATTAAAAGTATTTCTAAACAAACCCAATTCTGCAGCTAAGTTGCTAGAACGCTATCTACAATGCCCAAATAACATCCAGACATATTGCAATTTCATGATTTGCAGAATTACAACAGCAACGGGAATAATTCCACCCTGCATTTGAATGCAACATCCAATTCAGTACATGCAAATCCCACAAGCAATTTTAAGCAAGTGAAGCAGCACATACAATATCAATATCCTCAACCAATTACCTGACCTCTCCCATCATCAAAACCTGTGTTGAATGATGAAACAGTCACCTGCAATTCCAAAACAAAGAAAAATACAACCTAGTATTGCTGCTGCTATCTTGCCATCCGGCTGACAACTGCGATAGTTAATGTCATACCACAATTTCACCATGAAAACGATGTACGATAAAACACTAATTAACAATCATTAGTACATGCATGACAACTTTTCATCACCAAGAACAGATGATCACATTCGGCACAACCCAAGAAATTCGGGTTGCATTTTCCATTCCTGCCGCAACGACTAAAATGAAAGCATTCACGTGTACCACCCACATATTGGTTGCTCCACAGCTAAATGCTCCATACGATCAGGTCACATATGTAACAACTACACACCTGACAAGTTCCATAATTCAGAAATGGTACATAATTGAAATCAAAGCATTCACGTGTAAATAGACACATTCGACAACTGCTAAATGTTCCATATATACCACATTCAACCAAAGCTAGAGTGGCCCCAGCAATACAACCCAACAACCACAGATCATTCATATCTAACAACTCCTGCAGGCACAAGAAAACACCACAGCAAATAGTTCTCACTAATAATTAGTAATATTAAGGAATACTCAAGAATGATACCAAGTAACATGTACAGTGCTTACCACTGATCAAATATGTCTCTCTTCTCGAAGCCCATTTTTCTTTTGAAATGTTATTTAATCATATATATATGTGTGTGTGTGTGTGTGTGTGCATATGATTACTCATTTCAAATGATTATCTTAAATTCTAACTTTAAATCTTAAGTCCTACTTCGTCGTGGAGGTATCGATGGGAGAGGCAAATGGTGAATGAAGACAATATAGCAGGGAAAAATTGATGCAGTTTGGCGGTGTACCAGAGAAAAAATGATGGAATATACCAACCAACTGCAATGGTGTCGGCTACTTCATTATTATTCTAATATATACACTAGGCTCCACTTTGAATCTTCTTTTTTTGGTAAGTGACAAAGTATGGCTTGTACATATACGATTTTAACTTACTTTTAAAATTATTTTTAATAATATTATTATTATATAAATTTTAATCATTTTAATTAATTACCATGTAAATTTCGTAAAATTCATTTCAACGAAAAAAATAATATATTTTAAAAAAAAGGAAAAAAAAGAAGGCCCTTGTAAGCAATCAAGAAGTGGTATCATGTGATGATGTGACCTCATGCCCTGTACTTTGCTGCGGATCACATGATTCATATCCCTCTGTTTTGATCTCATTTGTCGAAGTAATAAAATAAATAAAGTTAAATTATATAATAAAAATTTATATAAAATTAATTTTACGGTAAAAACAAAAGAGGTGAATGCATTCAGATGGCAGAGTCAAAGTAATTTGTTGTTTGGTTATTCCGGCTCCATCGTAGGTTATGCAACGAAACCGTGGAACACGTGGGTCGTCGGAATTGCGTGCATGCGCTTTTATTTATACATCAAGCATTGAAGGGACGGTGACGAACCGACGATCGATCTTCCCGGCGATCACCGACACTCGGGTTGAACGGACCCACGGCCACGTCGCCGCGGCATTTGTTACGTCGAAATTAAACCACCCCGCCGGCATCGGTGCTAGCTAGCTAGCTGGCTGGCCCGCCGTGACGTTCGATCAACTTAATTCACAGAACTGGCCGAAAGAAGACCATCTTGTTTAATTACGACAGTAATGATAATATATAATAGTAACATGCGAGTTGGTGGCGGGTGGCACTCATGTGCGTCCAGGATGATCTTGATCTGATATCTCCCACGTTAGCGGTGGTTGAAGGGAAGCGTTCTGTCGAGCACCGGTGCATGTGCAGGAGGAACACATGCGTACCCCATGAATTAATACAGTAGCCACGGATTAGCTTGGTTTGATGTGACACGGACACTGTGCTCTCCCCCACCTATTGCTCATTTGTTTAAGCGGCAGGTGAGGTGGAATTTATGTCATTTTAGATAATATGTGATTTATGATATAATTTTTTTAGTATAAAATGTTAAAGTTGTTTAATAAATATTATTATAAAATATTATAATGTACAGTGAAATTATAAAAAATGATAAAAAAATTAATTTTTTATTTTTTATTATTTTTCATACTTTTTAAAAAGACACGTTAGGATCACAAACAAGTTTTCGAAGGTGCACTTATTTCAGTTATTCACGATAAGAGTTTAAGCTAGAAACGGTACTGTGGTAGATTTTTGAAAAAGTTATTTCGGTAAAACTCAAAATTAGGAGTCTTATTTATTGAAAATAATTATAAATTTTGTAGATTATTAATTTTATACTTTTTTTTAATGTACTTATTAGTTTTTTAATATATGAATTAAAATTTATTATTATAAAATAATTAACACGCATATATATATATATATATATATATATAAGAGTATTTTAACAGTTATATATATATATATATATATATAAGATTCAAGAAGATATGTTAGTCAGGGAGGTAAAGATTTACAAGAATTTTTATTATACAAAATATATATTTTAATAAAAATAAATATTTTTATTATAATTACTATAATAATAAAATAAAATTTATTACCTCAAAAACTATATCAACCTAAAAAAATATATAAATTTTCAGGTCAGACGTACTTTTATAAGTGAAAAGATCTGGACGTGGTCCTAAACGGTATTCACGTTCTCACCTCCACTTCTAACCCTTTTTATTTATTTTTATAATAAATCTTCACACTGTTCACGTAGGCAAGTTTTTCAATATAATATAATAATCTTACTTACATTAATTAACGATATCATATATCAATACAATTAATGTAATGCCGGCCTTCGAATTTGCAGGTAGAAGAATAAAAGTAGAGTTGACTAGCACCAGCAGCTAGCACATGCATTTATTGGCTTCAGTCCCATCCGTCAACTAATGAACGTGTTCATGGGCAAATATAGAAGAAGCCCACGTATGCCATTAATGATTAATTACATGTAATTAACTAATCGTCTTGTAAATGACGCGCTTTACAGCGACGCTGGTGGGCGGGGTGGCAACATCAGTTGCTTGCCGACATGGAGGGGCAGCTGCGGATCACGTGCTCGTGGGATTGGAATGGACGACTCGTGGTCCACCACGCACCCTGACATGATGCGTGTACAATTGCACGTCACCGTATCTAACGTTTTTTTTTTCTTACTTTCGTCTTTGAAAATAAAAATTAATTAATTTTTAGAAAGATAATTTTGAGACGAAAGGAATAATAGAAGTAATTTTAATAATAAAATGAGTAAATTAAAAAATATGAATGTCATCGTGAAGTTGACAGTCTTTTTGAAAAAGATTTGTGTCATTGGAAAATAACGAAAATAAAAATTTAGAAATTTTTTTGTGTTAAAATGTTAAAAATTTAGAATATTTTTAAATTTTTTAAATTAAATACAAATTTTCATAAGGAACACAAATAGTCCTATAAAAAAAAAATTTCATTGATTTTTAAGATACACAAACCTCCTCTTGAAAGCTAGGAGTGAAAAAAAAAAAGAGGCCTTTGTTTTTAAAATTATGTATAATGTTATTATTATTGTATAAATTTTAACATATAAACATTTATTATTCAAATTACTATGTAATTTTAACTTTATTCGAGAAATTAACTTCAACTTCGGCTTTTATATAATTCTTGGAGTTGAAAAAAGCTATCCCTAAATGCACCTTAAGATTGTTTGTGATTGAGTAGAGATTCGAATTTAAAATGTTAAGATCTAGTTGGAGGGAAAAAAAATTTCTTCCTTTCTAAATTCCCATATGTCATTGTTACTGTACAAATTCTCGTATAAATTCTCACCTCACAATTTTATGTATTTTACAATTGTTTGAATAATTCACTATGCATAACTATGGTATGCAGTAATCGAATAATATAACTTTAAACATAGCCTTAAAGTTTAGACTTCGTTTGATAATGAAGTTTATAAAGATTTTTATTATATAAAATATATTTTTTAATAAATAGTATAACAAGATTAGATGTTTTCGTTGTAATTGTTAGAGAAAGAAATAGAAAGATTTTTACTATACGAAGTATATATTTTAACAAATAGTATAATAATATTAGATATTTTTGATGTAACTGTCAAATAAAGAAATATAATAAAAAATTCTTACCTCAACAATGATGTAAATCTCAAAAATATAAACTTCAAACTATATTTTTTTGTCAAACAAAATCTTCTCCCAACTACGAGACTACCACAACTACCATATTTAATATCGTAGAGACGTAGAAAAAGTATAGATTCTATTTATTCTAATTTTAAATAAAAATAATTTTGGGTTGAAGTGATGTCATAATTGTATTTTAGATAAATAGTCTTCGCAGAGAAAAATTAAAGTTTATCGTTCGAATGTTTTTTCTAATGTAGTTAATATTTGAAGTTTATTGTTGTTGATGTTAGATATTTTAGTTCACATTCGAGATCGACTTCAATTAACTTTTAAAATTATTTTTAGTAATATTATTATTATATAGATTTTTATAATTTTAATTATTACATATATTTAATTTTATTTACAAAACTAACTTCAACTTTAACTTTATTCAACTTCGAAGTTGGCTCAGGCCTTTATTGGAAAGGATTTTATATGTTACCATGACTATTCTAAAGGTAAAATTTTAAATAAATATTTTAAAAATATTTTATGATGTTTTAGATTTTATTAAATAAATATTAGAATTTTTACATTATAATGCTTGTTTTGTGCACATCAAAAGGAAACAGAAATCTACGAAATTAAAATGAAAATGAAAATAGAAAAAATTAGTAGATTACTAGATTGTTTGTATACGTTATGGAAAATAAATAAAAAAATTGTATTTGAAGGTAAATAAAAATTATAAAAATCAAATATTTTAAAAATTCAAATATAATTTTCAAGTATATATAATATCAAAAGTAGCATTATAAATTTGAATTTAAAAGTTAAAGTTCTTATACAAGTATATATTTCAATCCATTAATATATCTATTTATAATATCAAAATGTATGTATTACTAATACCAAAAGTATTTTAATAAACTATCAATAATCACCAAAAAATATTAAATAATCTATGAAAAGGAAAAAAAATTTAAAAATTTATTATTGAAATATTAAAAATCCAGAAATGAAAAATTTTACGAGACTATTTGTGCACCTTATGAAAATTTATATATAAATTTAAAAAAATTTAAAATATTCTAACATTTTAATAATTTAACAATGAAAAATTTTCTAGATTTTTATATTATTGATTTCTAATGTGCACAAAGTCTTCCTTATGTGGGCAATCACTTGTCGAAGTTGAAAATAATGAATAATAATGTAAAATGTTTAAAAATAATATGTCAAAATTTTTACCATTTTTTAATATTTGCAAAAGTACTAATTCCCCCTAAATTTCAACAAAGAAAACAAATGGTGAGAGGTGACTCTACTTGGTTCGTTTTTAACTTTAATTAGTTTCGAGAGTTAAAATTAAGAGTAAAGAAATAAATGAATTAAATTATATAATAAGTAATATAAAAAATTTATATGATAATAATTATATACAAAATTAATTTTATAAAAGTTTATGATTCGTTTGGAGAGAGTTCTAGTTTACTTCAAAAATTAGATAGGTCTGAAGTTAGAATTAATTTTGTAAAAGAAGTTGAAATTACATAGTAATTAAAGTTGTATAATTTAATAAGTTAAAATTTACACGATAATAATAATAATTTTAAAAATTTATATAAAGTTAAAACTGAAATCGAACCAAATTAACAAGACATATAACAAATAAAACCGAATTTAATTATTAGGGGAACGGGGACGTATGGGAATTTAATTAACTTCAATTTTAATTTTACATAAATTTTTATATATTATTATTATTATATAAATTTTTATATCACAATTTACTATATAATTCTAATATTATTTACGAAATTATTTTTAATTTTAAAATTTTATAATTATTAAAGATAAAATTAAATTTAAAATTTCGTTAACAAACCAAACTTGGAATACTTATGGTGGCTGTTTTTATTAAATGAGTCCTGCCAAATTCAATGCTGAAAATGACACGTGTGAGCGTGTCGGTGAGAAAAGCTGTCTGCGCGGAAGAAGAAAAATGAGGGATTTCGTGAAATGAAGGAAAATTAGGAAAAAAAATTGAGTTGGTACAATCGTTGTTTTTTTTAATACTTTTGCGTTTATGCTGGAAAGTTTGGAAATAAAAGAAGGAACAAAAATAAACAAGTTTAAATGGAATTATTAAAAAATGAAAAGACAAGAATGTTAGTAAAAATAAAGGTGAAAGAATAGAAATGGAAAGTGAAAAAAAAATGATGATTCTTTTTTTAGAAAATTAGGAGAATGTATATTAATTGAAATTTATAGATACAAATATTAAAAAAATGGGTTTAAATAAAAAATTAAATAAAATTAATTTAAAATTATAATATTTTTAAAAATCCAATTTTATGTAAAAAATATTTCAAAAATATGTCTAAATCAAATATTTAAATATGTTTCAGAATGTTTGGAATTAATTGAAACTTATACGACATTTAAAAGTCTATTTTTTTAAATATCTAAATCAAATATTTAAAAATATTTAATTTTTTAATATATTTAAAAATCTATTTTTTTTTGGGATGCCAAAGTTAAGGCGAAGTCTCTTTTCAAAGAAATTAGATTAGAATAGACAAAATCTTAAAGTATTTATATAGAAGAAAATTTTAGATTTTTTTTTTAAAATTAAATGTCATAAATAACGTAAAATCTTAAAATAAGTAAATATTTTTTTAGACTTTTCAATGTACGTAAATCTTTTAATAATTAAAAAATACAATAAGTATTTTCAATTATGTATTTTTTCCTTTGTAAAATTATTAAGTGAGATATTTTTGTGTTTAGAATATTTGTGAGAATGGTGGTTTTTCAAAGTTGACTCGGTCCAAGAAGTTGTTTTTTTTGACTTATCAACATTTTTGACTTTTTCTCTACCTTAGGTCTTTAGTTTAAAATCTTGTTTGTTAACGAAACTTCAACTTTAATTTTAGAGTATGAGTAATTTTTTTTAGCTATTAAAATTACTTTTAATATTATTATTATTACATAAATTTTGATATATAAATTTTTATCACCTAATTACTATACAATTTTAACTCTCTTTACATAACTAATTTTAACTTTAGCTATTTCTAATTTTCAAAGTTGAAAATAGTTACTTGTAAATGCATTGTACAGAAAATTAGAGTTAATTTCATAAATAATGTTAGAGTTATATGGTAAATTGTAAAATAAGAATTTATGTAATAATAATAATACATAAAAATTTATATAAAATTAAAATTAAAATTAAGTTAACAAACGTAATCTTTCACTCAGACACCATGGAAAAATATATTTTTATTTTTTATTAAATAAGTTTTTAATGAAAAGGAAAATTGCAGATACCTACGTAAACTTTTGATTTTTTTAATATATGGCAATATTACCTGTAAAAAAAAGATGACTTCATTTTTTTTTAAAAAAGAAAACGTTGAAGCGGTAGTGTGGTGGGGCCCGTTGGCGTTGCCATTCCGAAACGCTGGATTCGTGTGTATTCCACCGCGTCGTCTGCTTCCTGCACTCTCTCTCTCTTGCTCTGTTTCGTAAAACATTAAAAGCTAGCGAGGGTTGAATCTCTCTGGCAATTGGCGGAATCAGAGAGGAGAGGAGAGGAGGGGAGAGATCACAGACTCTGATCCTCGCCGTCGGCGGTGGTAAGAGAAAGAAGCCCAGAAGCAGAGTGAGGGCGTTGCTCACTGGGTCTGTGCTACCCTACTTCTCTATTGCCCAGACGTACAGAAGCTCTGTATTTCGTTTCCTATTACTACTTTTTTGCCAATTGGGTTTTCTTTTCTGCTCTCCACGAGTATGCGGTTTATGTGAAGATTGTGGTTTCTTCTATTCCAAGGAATGAATCATGGCTGCTTAGGCTTGTGGTTGAAGACGATGTAGTGATTTCTTTTTCTTTTTTTTTTAGATGGTTCGCGGATGATGTTTTCCTCTGTTTTTGGCATCACGGTGGACTCTGCCTTACATGATATTTCGCCATCTGGTCTTCATGCTATGCTTTTCTATCTTTGTTGCAGTTTTTCCCTCGTTGGTCTTCGTTTTGCGAGAGTTTGGTTGGATCAACAACTGTTCTCTTTGTTTTATGGGACCCCAGGGATTTGCTTTCGTTTCATTGTTCTGTCTTCCCTGAAGCTTTCGCTTCACCAATTTTGTTCAATATGAAACGAAAATAATGTTTTTGTTCTGTCTTCCCTGAAGCTTTCGCTTCTGTGGCAGCTCCAAGTTTTCTTCTGCCCAAGTAGTATTTCATTGAAAAAATTCTTTGGGGGTGTCTACGATTCACTGCATCAAACAAGAATTTTGCAATGCCTCTCCCCCTTTCAATGGTGTTGTTGTAGACAGGCTTATGCTAAATGCGTAGGAGATCATTTTACCATTGCTATATGTTGGTCGGAATGATGTTTGTAGATCTGCTACTCTCTTTTTTCCAATTAAGCAGCCTCGTTTGTTAACGGAATTTTAACTTTAATAATTGTAGAGCGTTAGAATTAATAATTGTCTTACAAATGATGTTAAAATTATATAGTAAATTGTGAAGTGAAAATTTATGTATATGAATTTATATGAGATATGAAAATTTGTGTATAACTGAAGTTAAACTTAAGTTGAGTTAACAAACATGACGTACAAATGTCGTACAAGACATTTTGGTCCCCTAGTAATCATTTTCCTGCCCATAAGCACTTCCTCGTCAAATAGTGATGTGATACATGTGTGGTATTTTGCAGATTTCTCTTTGCAGTCTTTTTTTACTGCTTTATTGGTCCCCAGATGAATTTCGCTACGATTTCAACAAACGACTGGCCTACTGTTTTTTCAATCTTTGTAACTGACAAATGCAGTTCGTCTTGTTTCATGCAGAAATTTATTTACACTAAATAAAATGAAGAACAGAGACCCCAAGGGAATGAATGCTGATAAAAGTTCCAGGATGGTTCCAATGACATTGATGTTTATTGTGCTATGTGGATTTTCCTTCTATATTGGTGGGCTTTATTGCTCTGAGAAGAACAGGTTCTTTAACATGGAGGATCCTCCTGTTGTTCAATCCAACAAGAATGGTTATGTTTCTCCTCTTCAAATAAAAACTATCGTCTTCCCAGAGTGCAGTATTGACTATCAAGATTATACACCATGCACTGATCCCAGGGTCTGTTTTCCTTCCCATGTTTTCCAAAGTACATTTCACTAGCGTAATGTTATTGCTGGCACCTTACCAGCTAACCATACTACAACTGCGCAAGAAACATGCATCTTAATGTATATTCATTAATAATGTCATTTTGCTGATTTGTGCTGATTTTGACGATTCATTCTTTCCACAAACAGCATTGGAGAAGGTATGGTAGATATAGACTTAGTTTCATGGAGCGGCATTGTCCACCTATTTTTGAAAGAAAAGAATGCTTGGTGCCACCTCCAAAAGGATATCAGCTAACAATGAAGTGGCCAAAGAGCAGAAATGAATGTTGGTACAGGTGAGACAAAATTTTAATTCTGTAGAACAATCACTGATCCATCCGTCAGCAGAAACTAGACGAACATATGTAACAATCAATAAGATCATATTTGGATGATAACAGACCTTACTTTAGCTGCATAAGTTTATTTATATTTTTCAGTGAATCGCGTGCACTTAACCAGAAAAATTCTCGGTAATTATTATGTTAAATTTTTTACTGATGCTAGAATCTGTAAAATAATCTATAGATGAAGCACAATATATACGTGAGTCACATTTAATTCAAATGATGTCTGGCTTTATGAGTGTGAAGTGTTTTCTATTTCTATTCTAATTGTGCATTTTATCAATTACCTCTGTTTCATTTACCAATTAAATTATGTTGACCGGTTTATATCCTTTCTTTCCTCATGGCTTCAGAAATGTACCATATGATTGGATCGATCAGCAAAAATCTAACCAACACTGGCTGAAGAAGGAGGGTGAGAAGTTTATTTTTCCTGGTGGTGGTACTATGTTTCCACATGGAGTAGGTGCTTATGTGGACTTAATGGAAGCTTTAATTCCTGGGATGAAGGATGGGACCATTCGAACTGCTATTGATACAGGATGTGGAGTGAGTGTTAAATTTAGCAGCTTATAGAAAACTACTGTTAATAGTTTTTTGTACCATATTTCATAAATATCAGATTCTATAGATTTATTTTTTGATAAAAGTCAACTTAGTTGTGGTTCAAAAGTTACTGGATTGAGCAAGAATAGGATCATATTTCAAACTAAAATCAAATAATAAATTCTTCTAAAAGGAATATTTAGAGTGCTCTTTGTAAAGGTTCATGCTCAAAGTGATCATGCCTGTCCAGGTTGCAAGTTGGGGAGGTGATTTGTTGGATCGTGGAATTTTAACAGTTTCCCTTGCACCACGAGACAATCATCAAGCTCAAGTTCAGTTTGCCCTAGAACGAGGGATTCCGGCCATCTTGGGCATAATTTCCACACAACGCCTTCCTTTCCCCGCAAATTCATTTGATATGGCTCATTGCTCAAGATGTCTCATTCCATGGACAGAATTTGGTACTTTATCTTCCTTTGATGGACTTATAATGTATATGGTTACCAAATTTATTGAAGTTAAAGGGAAAAGAAGATTTTCTATTTAATATATTAGCTGCTCTATTTAATGAGTACAAACCATGAATTAACACTTTTCATCATAGGAAAATGGGCACTCATCCAAACAGTGATAGAAGAAGTTTATGGTCCTTTCAGAATTGAAGTGGTTGTCTAATTTGTGTATCTGCAATGACATGAAAAGCTTAGAAGAGTCACTTTGATTGTTTGCTTTTTTTTGTTTCGTGTCATAACCATTTGATTGGTATTTTGAGATCTCTTATTTATTGAGAGGTTGTCTTTGTCTTCTTATATTAAATATGGAACCTTTTGGTGTGGGCTATATATCTGTGTTTAGAAGAATTAGTTTTTATTACAAAGTGACAAATTAAACCAAGCTTGGTGCCCTTTTGCATCCTCAGTGTTTTCTGTTTCTATATTCAATTTGGAACACATACAAAGGACGTACTAGAGGATTCTAAATGAAATTAGAAATTTAGACCTTTACATTACCTCATGTTAGTGGGAACCTCTCATGCATTAAGTTAGTCCTCTTTATCCTAAGTTGGAGAAATAAGACAATGGCTGGATATTTATTATATTTCATATTTTCCTTCACATTTAGAAATATCTGGATAAAATCAAGAGAAGAGAAGTGGTGTTATTCAAAATAAACGAGTTCTTATGGTTGGAGCATATATTTTTATAAATGGTAAATAGTTCTAAGACCCATATATTGTTAATGTATTGGCCAAACACAGTAGTTGCATAAACCTATATGCCTTTTTCTCGGCTATCACAGAATTATGTGCTACCAAATACAGTTCAGAAGTGATATTTGTCACTAGCTTTTGCCAGGGGTTTTTCTGGTTGAGCATGGTATTTTTTTGATCACAACAGGTAACCACCACTGATTTTCTTGGAAATTTATTTGGTGGAGAAAGTACATAATGAATTAATTTTTCTGACGAAAGAAAAATACCATAGTTGTAAACAGTATTTTACTTTTTTGCTTGTAATATACAGCGGATAATTCCTTTGAAAATTCAGATATTTCTAAATCTAGTTGTTATCTACCGAAAGAACAATCTATGAATTTTTCCTGTCCGTTCATTTTACTGAATTTTACATTCAATGAAGTGCCTCATTTCCTTATACTGATTCTATGGGGCCTTATTTGTGCTGCAAATAAATATAGGTGGAACCTACCTTTTAGAAGTGCACAGGATACTTCGCCCTGGTGGTTTTTGGGTTCTCTCTGGGCCTCCGGTGAACTATGAAAATAGATGGCGTGGATGGAACACGACCGTGGAAGAGCAGCAATCAGATTTTGACAAGTTGAAAAAGTTGCTGACAAGAATGTGCTTCAAATTATACAACCAAAAAGATGATATTGCTGTATTTCAGAAATCTTTTGATAATAGCTGCTATGATCAACTTGAAAATTCTGACAGTTACCCAGATAAATGTGATGATAGCACAGATCCAGATGCCGCATGGTATGTCTCACTACGTCCGTGCATTTCTGTTCCAAGCCCAAACTACCAGAGGATAAGTCTCAAATCTATTCCAAAATGGCCTGAACGGCTACATGTTGCTCCTGAGCGCGTTTCAGTAGTTCCCGGTGGAAATGCTGGAACTTTCAAGCATGACGGCACTAAATGGAAGACAAGGGTGAAGCATTACATGTCATTGTTGCCAGAGCTTGGAACTGATAAAATTCGAAATGTTATGGACATGAACACCTTGTATGGAGGATTTTCTGCAGCTCTTATTGGTTATCCCGTATGGGTCATGAATGTTGTCTCTTCCTATGGTTTACAAACTCTTGGGGCTATCTATGATCGAGGGCTGATCGGAACCTACCATGATTGGTAAGTTAATTAGAAAGTTATTTCAAATTAATGAATTTGTCTGTTATTTGCATTTGATAATAGAATGCTCGTAACCATGATTTTCAGAGGAGAATGGTCTCTGAATTGTCACAATCATGCTTGTACTTATGATCATGTGGTAACCATGATTTAGTATTTCTGCTTTTATGTAAGGACTTCGTATTATAGTATCTTAGAGAAATGTTGCATGACATGGGTTATTTTTTATAAAGGTGAGCTTCTAACCATGAAAATAATAATTTTTTGAGAATCTAGTAACAGATAGGATTTCTAGCTGGTAATGATGGTTAATCCCCCACTTTTTGATTCGTCATCATATTTTCAGTAGAATTTTTCCCTTTGTGACTTGCAAATCATTCTTCTCTAACCTCTTGAAAATTTTGTAAGGTTTTCCCTGTTGAATTACGAAACTCATATGATTTAGCAATCAACATTGAATTTGTGTTGTCTTGGACATACAGAGTTCCAAAGTGTGATCAATAAGTTGTCATATCGACATGAATGGTCATCAATTTTAAAACCTGCATTGTTTCAGCAGAAATTTTACAAGTTTTTCTTGAGTATGGTGTATATGGGAGTCACCATGGGGTGTTCAAGCTGTCTTAGAAATTGTTATCTTCTAATGTTCCACACATTTCAATGTTATTGTTTAAAGACCCTGTTCTTTGATGTATTATTTTTATATTTATTAAGCTTATATACATGTTTATCCATTGTTCATATAATAAATATACAATATGCTCGTGAATCATGATATTATCAACCTTGTTTTGTTCTCCATTTAAGTTAATAGCTTAAGGTTATTTGTGCTGTAATTTTTCAGGTGTGAGGCTTTTTCAACATATCCCAGAACATATGATCTCCTTCATCTTGATGGGCTGTTTACAGCAGAGAGTCACAGGTAGAGCGCTTTTCTTATTGTTCTCTTGATCAATAATCAAATTCGGTGATTAGCAACAAAAATCATCAGCTTTTGATGATGTGTTCTATATAACAGAAGCTGTTTCCCTTAGATCATCCTTATATTTAGAAATTCATCTTTGACTATTGGTCATTACTGCCTGGTGTTCATCAAGTTGCTTCTTGTCATTTCATGTTGCCTATTTTCTCTGATTTTTATGGTGTTCTCTTGATTACCATTGCTACACTGACATTAGTTTTCCAAAAGTACTTCAGCAAAACATTTAATAGGTGTGTACCATGGAATCCACAAATTGTACCTTCATGGTTGCACCATTGATTTGTCATTTCCAATATGTTGTGCAGTCTGGTCTTTGTATAAGCACTAGTAGTGAAGCTTCAAGAAAAGCAAGCATTGATCATTTACATGTATGACAGGTGTGAAATGAAATATGTGCTCCTAGAGATGGATCGAATCCTTCGTCCAAATGGGTACGCCATAATCCGTGAGTCCAACTACTTTGCAGATGCAATTGTGACAATGGCCAAGGGGATGAGATGGGTGTGCCAAAAACATGACACAAGCTACGATGTTGAGAAGGAAAAGGTACTGATCTGCCAAAAGAAGCTCTGGTATTCCATCCAAGAGCAGTGAATAAGGCGGTTGTTCAAATATATGGTATAGAGCAAAGGTTTCATGATGTAGAAATACACAATGAGGAAAGAAACATGATTCTTTGGAAGAGAAACACTCCCAAAAAATACTGCAAATCCGCTTCCTCAAGAAGAATCTGACTGAGAAAGCAAATAAGTGGCTTGATATTCTTATATTTATTCTTTAGATTAGAGGTTGCCCAAGTTAACCTCTTAATGCTGGCATAATCTGCAATAGCAGACGGATCTTTCTATGAAATATGAGAATGGTTTTCCATGAATTGTATTCTATGTATGCTATTTGCTACAATATTTGCTGATTTATTTACAGATGACCACCGAAATTACTTGACCATTCTGTTCAGTTTTTTGCTGTGTAAATCTCATATTTATCATGTCAGGACTTTGGATGTAAGTTTGATTTTGTATTGTTGATGTCTTATATGAATAAGAGAGCTTGATTTGTGCAAGTTATCTGGGAGACAAACAGACACTTGAAAGGTAAAAAGAGGTCAAAGGAGAGTTAGAATTTTGTTGATGTATTGGAGGTGTTTTACGATTTTTATTGTAGGTGTCCTTTGGAGGTAGATTTGATGATATTGGTCAAAGTGATCAAGCTTCGTTTGGAAATGTAGAGTTTTAATTCTTTATAAATTTTCGTAATTATATACTATTATATATAAATTTTTACCTTACAATTTACTGTATTTTTAATACCATTTGTAAAACTATTTAACTCCAACTTTTTACGATTGAAGTTATAATATATCATTACCAAATAAAACTTTAGTGGATTTTTTTAAGGCAAGGAGTGTTAGCTCACAATAATAGTGTTGACTTTTTTTTAATGGAGCGTTGACTTAAAATGACACCAAAATATAGTGTAGGACTTGCGTAGATTTACTTGAAGAAGGTATTTATACACGTAGAATTGAACGAAGATAAATGGTTGAACATTCATTTCTCAATTACATGTATTATGTCTATCACATGATTTTTTAATATTATTTTTATCCATGTATTATTATATATATACATTACTTTTCTTCTCTTATTTTTCTTTTCCCCTTTTATTCCTTTTATTTTCATTTTCATTTTTTCCTTTTCTCCTTTTTTTATTTATTTTCCATCTTCCTCGACATTGTCCACAACACTATCTATCAAATTTAAATACAACCTATTAAATCATGACCATATTAATCTAATTAAATACGATTTAATTGACTAATTTGTTGTCTGACAAGGTGGCCCAATTTGTCTGTGGGCCGATATTGATACGGTGCTATACAAGAGCCCACCCAAAATACCAGAAACGAGGTCCAACTCGACTGAAGAAAGGCTCTTCTCCTCTTCTACCTGGTGAGATTCCACCTCTGAGCTCGACCTACTCGATCCGATGGAAAACGAATCGAAGAAGAGGAAAGCGGAAGCTTCCAGAGAAGATGAATCGGAACGCCGCAGTGGCGGCGAAGGAGAAGCCGAGCTCGGGGTCGCCGCCCACTCGAAGAGAGCGAAGCTGACGCTTTCCTCCGACAACAGCAGCAACCCCATTCTCTCCCTGACTTCCTACGGTGACGACGATGAGGAGGGGGAGGAGGACGACGAAGCGGGGGAGGTCAGGAGGAGGAGGACGAGCGTGCCGGAGGGTGGCGACGGAAGGGTGGAGGAGGAAGTGGGGGCCGTGGGGTATGAGGAGGATGAGGAGGAAAGGAGTGGAGCGGGTTTGGTGAGGAGGCAGAGGCAGGTGGAAGTCCGCAGAGATTGTCCTTATCTCGACACCGTCAATCGTCAGGTACTGTCCAACTGACCTCCTTCCTGTCTCATCTTCGTACTAGGGTTTCCATGTCTCCCCTTGTACGTAGATGGCGTTCCTCATTCTTGTGTTATTCATTTTGGAAGAAGATTGCCATTCTCTCGTCCGTTAGCTTTTGGAACAAAAAGTGCGTTTTTCTGCGTTGTTAGAGATTTGTTGCCGTAGATAGACACGGAATGATGTACTTATTCCCAAAATGTTGTCGCATCTTAAGTTTCTAGGATTTCTTTGTGCTCTATGATAATATTATGCGACCTCTCTATCCCCCGCATACGCGACAATTCTTATCAACTCTGTTATTTTAGCATGACCTAAAACACGGACTTATTGATTGAGATCCGTCTTCTTGCTTCAACTTGTGCAACATCTTGTAGATGTATTTCATAGAATGTGTTCTTACGGGGGCACATATTACCAACAACCATTTACCTGCCTCCAAAGTAAATGTGAAAAAAATGATTCAATACAGCATAGCTCAAATTTTACCTCCATCATGCCAATGAATAGCATAGATAACTCTTAAATAAATATTGTAGTCAAACTATGACCTTATATGCTTAATTCAGGTTGTCAAAAAAAAGTTTAAATACGCAAGTTCTTCACTTTTGAATATCCCTATGAACAATATTGTTAGCTCTTAAATAAATAAATATTGTAGTCACACAATGCCCTTTTTGCCTAATTATAGGAGGCTCTATATTCTATGTTTTCAAATATTAATACATTTTGTTGATATGTCTTTTACGATTGATATCTGTTAATCTTTTTATTCAATTTACACCCCATTAGAAATGGATTCATGTATGTTAAAAATAAATTATTTCTAAAGTTATTTTAACTGATTGTGCAGGTTTTGGACTTTGATTTTGAGAAATTTTGTTCTGTGTCACTTTCAAACTTGAATGTGTATGCATGCTTGGTTTGCGGGAAATATTACCAAGGAAGAGGTCGGAATTCTCATGCATATACTCATAGTCTTGAAGCTGGCCACCATGTGTACATCAATCTTCGAACTGAGAAAGTGTATTGCCTTCCTGATGGTTATGAAATAAATGATCCATCCTTAGATGACATTCGACATGTTCTAAATCCCAGGTTTGCATCTTCTTATGATATTTCATTTTTAGCTGTTGAATCCTAGGTTTGGATTTCTTGTATTTCTATTTTTAGCTAAATCATGGATAAGATGTAGCTTCACAATCTTCATATGATACATACATAAGAAGATGAAGCTTCTTATGTATTTCTATTTTTAGCTGTTGAATCCCACCAGTTCCATTAATTAAATTTCCTCCAATTCTTGTGTTTATACAAACACTTGAATTTCAATTTCTATCAATTTCTTGTATTTGCACAAGCACCCTCAATAATTCTACACTTTCCTATCATTTATTTTCATTTCCCCAGATTTTCTCATTGTCTATTATTTCTTTTCTTATCATTTCTATACACACAAATGGTGCCTAAGTTCTTGGTTTTAATAAAAAAAACTTCTTGGCCTGTACCTTATCATATTTATTTGGGGTTTGAAATATATGCTATTTTGGTGATATCAAAAATCTTAATTCACCTTATGAGATGCTAACTTGCATGATGGTAACACATTTTTGGGAACTTGGATCATCCTACAAAAGTTCTTTTCTTTCATTAGTATATTTCAGACATCAAGTGCTACTGGAAGAATGAACCCATACATAGTGCTCTTGTTGCTAGGTGAAAGCTGATTTTTATTCACTATTTTTTAAGTAAATCAATATTACATCTTGCTGCCTATACTCTCACTCAGTCGTTTATCATCCTAGTATCCTATAACCTACTGTGACAATCTTGGAAGTTGGCTTCAGGTTTCAAGTGGAGCAGGTTTTAAATCTTGACAAAAACAAGCAATGGTCAAGGGCACTTGATGGCTCTAACTATCTCCCTGGCATGGTAAGATATAATAATATTTCTTTATCAGTTCATATTTGCTGAATATTTAGGAATCATTTATTATTGTTACGCTAGTATCTTGTTCTGCTATTCAGAATTATACCATTTACATACTTCTAAATATGGTTTTTTGCGTATGCTTAGGTAGGCCTTAACAACATCAAGGAGACTGATTTTGTGAATGTCACAATTCAGTCATTGATGCGTGTTACACCTCTAAGGAACTTTTTTCTTATTCCTGATAACTATCAAAACTCCAAGTCTCCTCTTGTTCATCGATTTGGGGAACTTACACGAAAGATATGGCATCCACGAAACTTTAAAGGACAGGTCTTACCCATGCTTTTATTATTATCAAATTTGCATTGTTAGAGAATGAATCAAAATTTTCACAAAATTTATCCTGTTGCAGGTCAGTCCTCATGAATTCTTACAGGCAGTTATGAAAGCCAGTAAAAAGAGGTTCCGAATAGGAGCACAGTCGGATCCAGTTGAATTCATGTCTTGGCTGCTGAATACATTGCATGCTGATCTACGAAGTCCAAAGAAGAAAAATAGAAGTATCATTCACGACTGCTTTCAGGCATCTTCTAATCTATTGACACATTATTACTTATATCATCTTCGTGCTACTTTTTCTTGCATATATATATATATATATATATATATAGATATAGATATATAGATATATGATCTCTTTCATATATGGTAGGGGGAATTGGAAGTTGTAAAAGAGATCCACAATAAACCATTACTTGAGAAGAAAGAAAATGATGAAGAGCAGAATGGAAGTGCAATTGACAATGTTCTGAAGGACACATGTCGCATGCCATTCCTGATGCTCGGTCTTGACTTGCCCCCACCACCTCTTTTTAAAGATGCAATGGAAAAGAACATAATTCCACAGGTTCGTACTATTCTTTTATTAATGAACTTGTTGAAAATTTAAACTTTCCTGCATTTCACTGCTTTGAGAGCACTCTATTTAGGATATGACTTGATTCATGTTAGATTGTTTTAGATGATGTTTAGCAACAATTGGGTTTCAATACCACGTTTTTCACATTTCCTAAATTTTTGGTTCCCCTTTCATTTTCATTGTATCTTGTGTTCACCCTAGGTTCCACTTTTTAACATACTAAAGAAATTTGATGGGGAGTCTGTCACAGAGGTTGTACGGCCTCGGATAGCAAGGATGAGATATCGTGTCACAAGATTACCAAAATATCTAATCCTCCATGTGCGAAGATTTACAAAGAATAATTTCTTCATAGAAAAGAATCCTACTCTTGGTGAGCCTTTATTTCTGATACAATTTTACCTTCTTTTTTTCTAATGCATGCTGCGTCTCATTTTCTAATGTATTTTACTATGTACAGTAAACTTTCCTGTTAAGAACCTTGAGTTGAAAGATTACATTCCACTACCCATCCCAAAAGGAGAAGAGAGACTGCGATCTAAATACGATCTTATTGCAAATATCGTGCATGATGGCAAACCTGGTGATGGTTTCTACAGAGTTTTTGTGCAACGAAAATCAGAGGAACTATGGTATGCAATGTTTCATTACAACTTCATGCCTCATGACTACATTATAGCATTTAGTTCTCTGACTAGACTTTCGTAGGTATGAGATGCAGGATCTCCATGTGTCTGAAACTCTTCCACAGATGGTTGCATTGTCCGAGGCATACATGCAGATATATGAGCAACACCAGTGAATGATGATACATCATTATGACACTCTGGTAGCTGTCTCTCCTTGGGTGCTTACAGTAGTCCATCCTGTATTTCAAATATTTTTCCTTTTCAAGGTACGACCGGCCTTGTTTCTCCGAATTTTATTGACGCCATGCTGCTAATTAATTACTTGCGGAGAATGAAGCCGTCCTTGATTGGGGCTTCATCTAACTTTTATGCGCAGTATAACCTCTTAATTGGAGAAAACATGCACTTTAAACGAGTTCTTCATTCTGTAATTAATCAAGCTGGTCTCTTTCTTACAACCAATTATTTGTTGACAGCACATGTTGGTCTGTTGTTGCAGTCAACAACACTGGAGGTCTGCCCTATGGAAAGGCTGAATCCTCAATTAGACGTTTGAATTTAGCACGCAGTCACTGTCATTGTGTTTTCAAAATCTACAGTAAGTGTTTGAATGCAGATCTTTTTATGAAATCTTTCTCTCTCTCACACAATTTAGTTACTAGTAGTTCGAACAAGTGGGAAATGCAAACATTGGAAAGATTTACTAAAGGTAGTTTCAAAATGTATTGTTCTACATATAAAGCAATTCTTATTCTCAACAAGAAAAAATAAAAATTTATGCTTAAAAGTTGGTAATTTGTGTTGTTCCCAAACCAAGTTATGAAGGAAGGTGGTTACGTGGTCAGCTGTGATTTGATCACACTTTGGAGGTATGTGAAATATTATTGAAATATATAATCATATACAGGAAAATGTTACAGCACGCATGGAATTCTCTCACATTGATGTAACTATCTAATGGTGTTATAATTTTTTTATTTAAATGTGTAATAAGTCTTATATAATACTCATTGTGGAGATTTAAATCTTTTAATGCCCACATGATCAAAAGTATTTGGAAATGCATAAAATTTGTTTTTACCCAATTGTAGTTATTGGACAGTGCTCTGAGCCCTACTTGAATGCAGATTGAAAAGTTAACCAAGGAAGAAATAATGTGCATGTTTTGGGCCTTGGTTTAGATCTTTTGTATTGATAAATTAATTTTAGTCACAACATTTCGATTTTCTCCGGTAAGAAAAAATATTTATTCCAATTTATATTTGTATGTATATCTATATCCATAACTTGTCTCAATTTTAGCGCAAACTTGAGTCTTTCGGTTGATTGCCTATGCAACTTCACTTTTATTGTCAAACTTTTTGATCTCTTAAAGTAGTAAGACGGAGAGTTTTTGCGGTTCAAAATCTTTTGAAAATTTTAAAAATTAAAAGGTGTTTGTTTAAGAGAGAGTGAGAGGGTTAAATTTTTTTTTTGAAACTTCTTGTGTATATATATTTGACATTTTTGTTTTGTTTTCACCATACCCCTTTTTAAGTTTGAGAATGTTGCTCATGCCCTTCTATAGTTTGCTCCAAGTATGATATATTAAATTTAAAATTAATATTTATAAAAAATTATTTATTTCAAATACAACATTTATAGAATATATTTTAAATTAATTTCAAAATTAATATCTTCATTTTCTCTGTAATTTTCTTTTTGATAAATTTGAAAGGCAGAAATAAAATTAAAATTAAAATTGTCCACCTTTGTCATTACACCTCAGATACATTCACGCAAGGGAAAAACAAATAGTCACGTTATGTTTAAGTAAAATAGAAGATATAAAATTCCTAATTTAAGACAGTCACTATTTATAGTTTAAGTAATAAATTTGAATTTAATAGAAGACGATGTTCGTGCGTTTTTCATTCACGTTGGAATAGAGTGGAACGATGCACCCGTCTACGACCTTCATGAATATTTTTAGTATATTTTTTAATAAAATAAAATAAAATAAAATAAAATAATCAATCAAATATATTTGTTTCAAAAATATGAAAAATAGTAAGTTAAATTTCGTAATTTTCAAAAAAATAAATTCTTTTAGAAAATTAAAATTTATGAATTTTTTAATGTTCTAATGGAACCTATATGATTTAAGTTTGGATAGTATTTATTTAAAAAGTAGAATTAGATAGAAGTGAGGTTTACTTTTATCAAAAAATCATGATGTAAGTTTTTGACATAATTTTTTGATATAAAATATTAAATATTACTGTACATAGTTAAAATACATAATAAAAAATAAAGTTAACTCTTACAACGCTTTGTATCTCTTGGAAATGTTGAAAAAGGTAAATTTTTATTTTTTTTAAATTTTTAAGTATTTTTGCTTTTTTGAACATTTGAAAAAATTTTAAATTTTTTTTACCATAAATATAAATTTTTTTCATTATTTTTCACCTACAAGGAATATTTACAAAAATTTCATTACGACACTTCCTTATTTATACATCTTGCCACCAAACTTCTCACGGTCATCGTGAAACTTGCGACTACGTAGAAAATATAAAATTATATTTAAAATATTAAAATATAAAATATTTATAAATATTTTTTAAATTAATTTTTTATAATTTTCGTAATATATATGAATAATTTAAAAATAATTTATTTCCTAAATTTTCATTCCTTAAATTACGTGCAAAGATAGACTCTTAAATTTAAATTTCAGGTTAAGGTATATATCCATGCACACGGCATTAGGGTTTTTTATTTTTGTTGGGTTGAAGGCGGTACATGGGGATTAGGTTTGTAGAACCTTGAGGGTTTCTGTGAGGTCGGGATCGGCATGGCTTCCTCCTCCGCTCCGGTGGACGAGATCAAACAAGCGCTTCTCAGAAAGGTCTGCTTCGATTTCCTTCCTTCCTTCCCCATCCTACGTCAACCTATGCATCCTTTTCCGATTTCTTGTGGTTTGGGTGTGTCAGGTTCGAGGACACGAGGTCGCCCTCACGGAGCTGAAATCACTCTCGTCCTCCCGAGTAAGCACCCCTCACCCGCTTCCTACACTATTTGGTACCCTGATGGAAGATCATGATCCTTTCTTTGGTAGGCACTATCGGGAAGTTGAATCATGTAAAATTACCAATTGTATTTGTGGTCCGTGCATCATGGCCGTGGCATGATAAGTTATCGCAAGAATTTTTGCCTAATCACACATAAAATTCTCGACACCTAGAGCATTGTTTTGTTTTTTTTTTTCATTTTGCAAATGAATGCGACATTATGTAAATAGGTTCTCCCATGGCAAGTGCATTGTTTGATACCTGATCAGGAACAACGAACAATAATTCCCCCCCGTGTTAAGCTGAAAGTTTGCCTCTTGATCCAGGCTATTTATCAGAAAAGTGGAAATTTGTTTTTCCGTAAGGATCTTAAAACTGCATTGGAAGTTGAACAGGGTGAGCATTGCTGAATTACCACTGTGATGTTTTGTGTTAGCTTTCTTGCTTTTCTCATGTTAGTTGCTTGTTCAGAGGAATTAGACTCGGCCAAGGCTCAATTGCAGAAGTCCGGTGCTGTTTAGTGTGTCACAATAGGAGAGTCAAGCATGCTCGAGAAGGCTGGTTGCCAAATTCTGTTTCTTACTTAACTAGAACCCCCAAATTCCTGCAAGGTTGTCTAACATGGGTGATTAGTTGTTGTAAAAGCATGCTTTTGTCACTACTATTGTATGCGTTGGTCTTCATTCTATGTTATTGGGCATGCATGGGTTTTACCCTTCATATGCCTGCCGCCGATTTCAATTTCCAACATCTTCCTAACTTTTTCCATAATGGTAAGGATTTGAACCCACAATTCCTTTCCACACAATAAAGTGAAAACCTGACTACACTATCCGTGGATCTAACTCATTCCAGGTATTGTCATTTCCATGGTAGTGTTGTTTGCATATATAAATTTTGTTGGTTATGTAATTAAACTAGAGATTTGACCATATATGGAAATATATTGAAGAAAATGCTTCATGTGATTGGTCTTACATGGTAAGATTATGATTTGGATTACTGTTGTTGTATACAAATTTGATGGTTAAGTTGAGTTTGGCATGTTTCCTTTTAATCTTCCATTTTCATGCTGTTCTTGACACTGATACCGATAAATGTTGCTAATTATGCCCAGAGTTCCTTATTCAATGGATTCGCTAACATCAGGAAGAAAGGTTAAGCGAAATGAAAGAAAAAAAAAACATTTTTTTATCATTTTTCATACCTTTTAAAATCACAAACCCCCCCTCTTAATGTCCAAAATACCCAAGGCGGCATTGAAAAATTTGTGCAGGGGCAGAACTGCTGCTGCTCTATTGTTATTGGTTATTCATTCTTTTATAACCTGTACTTGAATATCACTAGACAGCATTCACGAGTATTTTATGAGCTGCTGCTGCTCTGTTTGTGTGTTAACATTCAAGAGTATTTTATGCTAACCTCCCTCATCAACACAAGAAAATGTACCATCCATCCATGTTTCAAAAGTCATACTCCTTGCCATAGCTATGTTTTTACGTCTCTCACACGGGGTAAACTAACAAGAATACATAAAGGGGGGCTTGCCTTTTACTTAGGTTTTTGTTGCTCTTCTCACTATCCAGTGATTCAACTTTTTCTAATCTGAAAGCTAGGTAACTCATGGCAATGGTTGAAATGTTATACCTGCAATGGGTAGATTTGAATGGTTCACCCGATTGATATTCAGCTCTCAGTTCAAACGTTACTGCGTGTAGCTAAAAGTACCGAACACATCAAGTTCACTCTGAAAAGGGGTTCAGGAGCAAAGACAACACATAAATAGTTCCTTACATAAAACAAAGTCTCGGCATGCTAGCCACTAGTAACCACATCAGATGCGAGGACGCCACTAATCCCAAATTAGTCGCATTCATCGCACAGCGGTAAGCACCAAAACTGCCCATCAGCCAAAGGTGTATGAGTTGCTTGTTTTGTGATCCATGAGGCAACATCCTCCTAATCTTCTGCGTTTGAATGGTGAAGTTTGGATTCAAATAAGCATGATGAAGAAACATGCATCTAAAAATAAGTTGGGAGTAGAGAGGATTACCATTAGGAGACCTTGAGCTGGAGGTTGAGAAGTCAGATGGAGCCATGGGAATGGAAATCGAAAGCTGTGTGGTGGAAAATGAGGTCCGATTCGACCTATCATCTTCTAATTCAGACCACGAATCCCTTGCCTTTGGCCATTCATCAAAGAAGGGTCGAAGAGATTGACTTTCCTGCTTGGGAGGATCTGAAGAACCAAAATCATTACCAAAGAAACAGTGTGGCATCCTTGAAAGAGGGTTGATAGACTCCTGCC
This sequence comes from Amphibolis antarctica, assembly GCA_024699675.1. Classification (NCBI taxonomy): domain Eukaryota; kingdom Viridiplantae; phylum Streptophyta; class Magnoliopsida; order Alismatales; family Cymodoceaceae; genus Amphibolis; species Amphibolis antarctica. The sequence continues at coordinate 8,093 of JAMKPZ010000570.1, read as the reverse complement.
CAAGATCTTCCAAAGGCTGCAGCTGAGCATAACCACTTGGCATAACGGTTCCATTTCTTCCCTTTGACAGAGCTGAGGAGGATGCCTGCGGAGGCATCAGGCGCCAAGTGTTGTCTAGAGACGAATAGTCGACCCCAAATCCTCTTGTGTTGGCAGTTGCTCCAGAGAAGAAACTGTGTTCATCGTCCTCAGCTTTTACTCCATGCAGATACCTGCAAATTGCTCAAAAAAGATTGAGTGGTGAAACAACAATGCTTATTTTCCATCACGGAGAAGAAAGTACATCTGAGGGTGCATTACCAGGTTCAAGTAATGCCCTAAAAGTAAGACAGTTGAAAATGAAATACTAGGATACCTAAAAAATTTTTAACACGATAACTAGGAATGTTTTCTGAAAGATGAAACTTGAAAAAACACATCATGCATCCATGGCAACAAAAAGCACTTGGTTATCAGTTGTAGAACAGATAAACAGATTCTTCAAGATTTCCTGTACCGTACTGACAAAAGGCCATCAAAATATAGTGAAAGCCCATGGCCAATAAGGCTTGATCTCACCCAAGTGATTTGCTTATCTCGCAGAATGACGGATGAGTTCCACCGTGTCTGTTTCCGTAGAACGCCTCTTACATGACAATTATCGATCAGCTACATTTCTAATTGACCAGACAGCAATAACAGCATTCTCACTAAATAAAATCGAATGGCAAATATCTTACTAAAACAAAAAAGAAAGAATCCTAACATTCTTGAAATGTACAATACATACATGCATAAAATGGTGTAGAAGAAGGAATTTTCAAATCCTGAATAGAAATGATGAATGTAAGCTAGAAGAAGTCCCAAGAAATTACGGATTCAATGGTAGTGCACCCTAATAGGATTTTCATCTCCTGGGTGCACGTTGTAGCTCAAAACCCTCCATCTATTCAAAGAAATTAAAATCAAGAAAGAACTAACTAACAAGAGAAAAAGGAAGACACAGATGAAACAAAATGGAAAATTATTTTAAAAGCCTCTTCTTTATACACACTATAAAATGACCAAAAGCAGGTCTCTGAAACTGAAAGGTTGAATATGGGGGTGTTTTTTTTTAAGAAAAAAGGGGCCAATAAATCTAGTTCGACAGACTGCAAAAGAATGCCTTCTGACGATGTAAAGGAAAGCAGTGAACGTTTGTTTTGCCCTTTGGAACCAAAATAACAACAAACTGAGGACAACCTTAGCACCCCCATCTGGTTTTCACAAATATGGTGTTTTGGAGTGAGTAGTCAGGTATTGAAACAGAGTCAGTCGCAGGCTTTCCACACATCCAACAACACAAAATCAGAGACAGAAAAGCCAATTTATTTTAATCTTGCAACACCAACGACCACTACATCCCTGAATGGTTTCACCAGATCTGACATTCTACGTCCCAAACTCCACTACAGGACCCAACAGTGGCAGACATGTAGATAAGTCTCCTACGTTTTTCAACCCCCATGAAACCAATTTGTCCCTGGCGATAGAAATCTGACAACCCAAGCACCCAAAAAAAATCAGTGCATGCTTCAAAAACCAGAATCTGCAGAATAAATTGTTATGGTATGCATGTACCCTGCATAGCCGAAAACAGAGATGTATGTTCAACTCTGAGGCACGCCGAACATCCAATGGAAGACCAAGCAAACAAACAAGAAAATGCAATGGATGGTGACAAGGAAGACTGCGCACCTGTAGTCCTTGCTTCCCATCAGCGAGTAGGAGCCGTGATCCATCTGCAGCTGGGTGAAGTCGGGTTCCGAACACGAGCTCTGCGCGTGGGTGGCAGTCCCGACGGAGTGAAGGGGAATGCCGCTTTGGAAGCCCCCGTTGCCGCCGGTGCCACTCCCCGTAGGAGTGAGAGAGGTCACCGTCGATGAGGAGGAGGGCGACTGCGACTGCTGAGTCTGAGGGAGTGTTTGGGTTTCCACAGGCTTTCTTGAACGGTTGCGGCCGCGATGCATGTGGCGCTCGCAGTACTTGGAGTCCGGATACGCATCCTTGGAGCACCGCCACTTCTTCCCATCGGTCCTCCTGCAGCGTCCCGGCTCCGGATCCAGCTTCTTCCCGTAAAGGGAACAGTAACCCACTGCAATGAGAGGGAAACAAAAAAAGGAAGAAGAAACAGGGGGATTACAGATCCAATGACGTACAAAACCGAGAAACAGAAGGAGAATGGAATGGATTAGGCGGCGGTGGCGGAGCTGGCCGAGTGGAATAGCCTGCGGTGGGAGCGGCACAGATCCGAAGTGGCGACGAATGGATTGGTAAGATCATCGAAGATATGAAAAATGTAACGATCCAAGTGACAGTGAACGAAGCTGTGCAAACCTTGGCATTGGTATGGAAATGGAGACAGATCATTTTGAAAATCGAGAGCAGAAAGAGTCCAGGGAGCAGGAAACACAGATGTCAGGGGCAGGAGGAAGTGCGGCATTCCGAACTTTGAAACAAAAGCCCTAAGAAGGAGAGGAAGTGCAGAAAAGCTCGGAACTTGGAAGGACGACGGAGAAGGAAGAAAGGGGGAAAGAGGAAGAACAGAAGGGAGAGATGGCTTGGAACGCTCACTAGTGGGGTGATGGTAGAACCTTGCCGTCATGGCCTCGAAGCTCTTTCTTATCGGAAGGAGCAGATCGGGGGGCACGGGGATGCCCGCCATCATGTACTTGAAGATCAGCGCCTGATGCTCCAGCTCCTGCCACTGCGACGCTGTGAACAGGGGCCTGCACCCACCGCCCACGGACGCCGCCGCCATTGACGCTGCCGTCGTGCTGTTCATCTACTTCTCGGTTGACTCTCCCTATTGCGCTCTCTCTCTCTATATATATATATATATCTTCTCCCACCTCCTCCTCCCGCCCACGCCCACCACCCGCCGTCCTAGGGTTCCTCCCCGCCCCCCCGGAGAAACCAGTGCCGAAAGAGAGGGAGCAACCAAAAAAAAAAAAAACACACGCACACACGAAAGCTTTGGTGGTGACCAGATGCAGAAGTGGCTGGTGCAGGGCAGGGAGAAAGGATAAAATTGACGGTCTAGTGTTCCGCAGGGACTGCAACAGCAGCAGTAAATCGACAGCTTTTTTTTTTTTTGGGTTTAAGAGGTTATTACTGTTGTATTTCTATTTTTTATTATATATATTAATTACATATATTAATATTTGTCAACTATTTTTAGCATTTTACATTAAAATTATTATACTAAAGGATTGTTTGAGACGAAGAAAAAAGATTCTTAAGTGAACGTTTTTAAGTGCAACAAAGAAAAAGAATAATTTTGATAATAAAATAGGTGAATTGAAAAATAAGAATATCATCGTAAAAATAAAAATATTATTTCGAAAGTAGAGAGAAATGAATGTTGTCTAAGAGTTTATATTATAAATCGTATAATTTTTTTTTAAAATTTAATAAAACTTTAATTCATCTCTTAAACAAACACACTCTTGTGATCTTATTTACGTATTATTTTTTTACTATTTTCAAAATCACTTCATGTTAGACGTGAAGATTTTTTAATACACTCTTCTAATAATTTTTTATCATATTTTCTAATCACATTAACGTTTTTATATTTTAAATAATTATATTTTATACTTAAATTATATTACAACACTAATAATATCAAATGTCAGCTTATTATCAATTTCTAACTTTTTGATTGATATAGAAAAATATCATTCATCTAACATTTATCTCAGAATCACTCTCTATCGCTTTGGGAGTGACTTTTTTTATTACGTGAATACACTCTACACTATGAATAATATGCTCTGTTGGTATTTATAGAAAATTAATTTTATAAATATTTAATTTAATAATTAAAAATATATCAAAATTGATTTTCATAATCTCCTTATCTTCTCTTTTAAACTTCTCCATCTCTTTCCTTAATTTTAAATTAGAATATTAAAATTACCAAACTACCCTATTTTAATAAAGAGAATAAAAATCATTTATAATTTGTGAGTGATTTTAGGAATTAAAAAAAGTTAAAACCAAACGAAACTAACTCCTTTCGATTTTTAAAATCACTTTTAACGTTATTACTATTGTATAAATTCTAATATATAAACTTCTATCATCTTAATTAATATATAATTTTAACTTTATTCACGAAACTAATTAAATTCAACTTTGAATCTGATTTTATTTAATTTTTAAAATTGACTGAAATTAATCTCAAACATAAGTATTATTGTTTGTCCTTATGTTTCGACACTATACAATCATATTTTTCATTATATATCGCATCGTCTTATAATATATTTATCAAATAACTTTTACATTTTTTACTATTCATAAAATTAAACTAATATCATTATATTTTTATGTATTTTATCATAAATTATAAAATTTAACTTACCTTACGAAAATACCTAAATAAACGAATGTTTCAGTTTGACATCTCCGCCCTCCACCTTACACGAGCCTTTTTCACACACACCACACACATGTACATATACACCTCTGGATCTCTACGTCCGCGCCTGAACAAACAAAAGTCAGGCCACGGCGCCGGGAGAGATCGATCGAGCCCCCCCGCCCGTCGGAAGGGATCCTTTTCCTGTACTCCGATGGTCGCACGCGCACGGCGGCGCGCTTCCCCGGCCTTCCCCTTCAAAAGAGAATGTGTGTGCGTGTGTCGTCTCTTGCTTCCATGCATGCAAGCTGTTCTCCATCAACCTACCGCGTCCGTTTCCGACACGTTTTTGCGTTGTGTTGGAGTTGGCAACGACGACGACGTCTTTTGTACAAGTATCTTTTACTATACATCGTAATAATTTAAAATAATATTTATGTATTTTTTAAAAAAATAAACACATCTGACGTCATCGTCGTGCCGCACCGCCCGGCCCCCGAAGCGTAGGAAGTGCGTGTTCCACCACAGACGTACACACGTACGTATCTCGCGGCTGCTGCCGGCCTGCTGCTGCATCTCAAGATCTGATATTTATTTCGTTAATTTAATTAAAAAAATATAATTAATGTACCCTGTAGTTATTTAATCAATAATAAATGCACGTAGTTATTATTTTACGCGTACTTATGTCCATAAAAAAAATAGCGTCGGGTTTCTTCGTACGCAGCGGCGGCAGCAACATGAATGTTGGTGGGTTTCAATCGACGACCGGGTGGTGCGAGTGCCGTGTTGTTGCCCACAGGCGGCAGCGCTGTCGGCCGTTGAGGGGCGTGGGAGGGGCCGGCGAGATAGGACGCTAGCTGCCGTCAAAATCATTCTGCCCAGCTACCTTGCTCTCTCCTCCTCTTTCATTCCCTCCTTTTTATTCGAAATGAAGGTTCCATTTGACGTACAACTTTTAAAATGACTTTTGATAATAATATTATTATTATTATATAAATTATTACTATCTTAATAATTATTACGTAATTTAACTTTATTTACGGAAAAAACCCTAAAACATCTTGATAAATCAAATGCTGTGGTCCCGATTTTGACCGTCTCACATGTGGAAGGCCAACTCGCGTGATTTGATGTAAAACTACGGTTTTGTCTGATTTTAATTTTAATTTTACATTTTTTTTAATATTATTATATAAATTTTTATCAATTTAATTTTATACGTTTCAAACTCTGTTTTATAGAATTAACTCTATTTATCAATTTATGATTTTAAAAACTTTTTTTTTAAAAGAAAAACTTTAAACCTCGCCCCCACTCATATAAACAATTTTTTTTTAAAAAAATTTAATTCCTAATTTTTTTCCTTTTTCATTTTCATTTTTAAATTTTTTTTCGAAGTACACAAACGTTATTGCAGCTTTTCCTTTTGTTTCTGGCTTATTTCCGTGACTTTTTCTCGAAATAATCAGTAATATCTTTTCTTTCGCAACATTTCCAAAATTTACAGTAACTTCGCCGTAATGTAATTAAAAACTACTTTTTTTTAAAAAAGAAAAATTTTAAACCTCGCCTTCACTTTTATTACGAGTCTATTGTGACGGTGGACATGCGGGCTCACAGCTTGCTATTGAGCACATGACGCTGTCGGCACCAACGCCCATCGATCCCCTTTGCGTCATGTCAACTCCAAGCTTTGCGTTGCGTTGTTGTTGTTGTTGTTGCTGTTGTTGTTGTTGTTGCTGCTGCAGTAGTATTATTGTGCGGGCGATCGGGCAGCGGAAATTCCACCCAGCTGGCGACAGCTTCCCTTGCTCCCAACACAGTGCACGGCTGCATGCTTCCATGGAAGAAAGTTTGAGAGAGGGAACTTGAAAAGGGAGACGGAGGAGGATGCCCTTTCACGTCAGACGCACAGACTTGTGGATCGAGAAAGCCCATCCGGATCGACGCAGGAACGAAGGCACCCAGCCGATCGCAGGGGCCACTGCTCACGTGAAGAAGAAGAAGAGTGGGGGTGGTCTGCAGCGCGTGTTGGGGAAGATTCGAGAAAATTCGCTTTACTCTGAGGTTTCGTTTGGTTGTAAAAAATTTTAGAGTAATTTTTTTTGTTACAATTGTTACTAAAGATTCGTATATTTATATATTTTTTGAAATTTTTTTTTTTAAAAAAATTTATATTCGTTGGAAGATGTGTCTTCTCTTTTTTGTCATTTCAGTGGGACATCTATTATACAAATAATTATTAATTTTTGTTATAATAATATTTTTATAATATCATTGTGGGCGTAATATTTTGTTATAAAAATTATTAAACTTTTTTTTACTTTCAATATCTGTTGTAAAAAAAAGAAAATTTTTTATTTTGAATCAACGAATATTTAAGAATTTTTATTAGTTTTTTATTTAAGTTAATTTTTACTTTTCTGAATCAACAAATATTCATTTTTGAGAGAAATAAACTTTTATTGGTATACTTAGGTTAAATTTTACCATTTTGAATCAACATATTCCTGTTCAAACAAGAGAAAATTGTGTTGATTTTTTTATCTCTTAACGGATATTCCTGTCGAAAAAACGTCATTTAGGTTGATTTTTGTTAATTTTAAAGGTTATAAAAAGTTAAATTTAAAATTAATTTCATAAATAATCTTAAAATTATGTAGTAATTAAGGTATAAAAATTTATACAATAATAATAACATTATAAATGATACATGTACGTGAGTTGAAGGGAATCTCACTAACCTCACGTACGTGGTAATTGAAGATGCATGTCATGAGTGTCTGTTTGTACTAAAAATTTAAAAATATATAGAAATACAAAAGGAAATAAAAAGTTTATGTGAAAATAGAAATAAAAAATAAAAAATGTTAGAAAAAAGAATTGTTAGTTTGGAAAGAACTCAAATCAACTCCAGTTATAAAATAAATGAAGCTGAAGATTGTAAAATAAATGAAGTTAGAGCTACGTAAGGTTTGTTTGGAGTTAAATAAAATTGAAATTAAAGTTAAAGTTAATTTTTGTCATTTCATTTTCTATCATTACTAGACGTACAAACAAACTTTAAATTACAAGAACATATAGGTTATGCCCTACAAGTGTAGAGAAGTGTTAGATTATAAATTTTTTTTCATTTTACTTTTCGTTATTTTTGGGTGCACAAATATTAGACTCTTACTGTAAATTGATTTTGAGATGAACATTAACATGGATGACCAATGTATGTTAATAGAATCGACAATGCGTGATTTATATATATATTGTGATGTGTTAACATTAAGTAAATGCTACATTGGGCGATGTTGGTATATATATTTTCTAGTTTTGCCAAAAATGCGTTTTTATATTGATATGTCGTTGAAATACATGGGTTCTTTGTTATGAAACTTAGAGAAAACGCATAAATATGCCATGCATTTTTATATTGATATATATGTCGTTGAAATATATGATGTATTTATTACCAGTTTGGACGGACGTAATGGTGTTAATGACCGTTTGAATTTTTTATAAATTCGACATTATTTGTGTCATGGCATGTCATGTTGATAGTTTATTTTTTTAATTATTTTTATTTTATTAAAAAATATATTAATATAATTTATAAATATAAAAAATATTAAAGATGAGATTCAAACTTGTACTCATGTCATACTTATTGACAAACTCAAACTACCAAGTTATATATAATGTATATAATTTAATA